>JAAHCF010000506.1:0-28225 GCA_038367545.1 Beauveria asiatica | reverse complement strand
ATTATTATAAAATAATAAAAAAATAATATATAAATAAAGAAAATATTATAAGAAAATAAATAAAATATATAAATAATATAAAATATATATATATATAAAAGTATATAATAAGATTAAAAAGATAAAGTAATAGTAAATATATTATAAAAATAATATAATAAAAAAGCTATAAAGTAAATATTAGAGGAATAAATAAATAAAAATATTATTATAAGTAAATAAGATATAATAAGTAATAAAAAGTAGATTTATATAATAAAAAATAAAGAATATTATAAGGGTACTAGAATAAAGTAATAAGGTTATAGGCTAATAAAAGGGGAAATAAGGGAGAGGATATAAGTAATACTAGAGATAGTACTAAGAGAGAAGGGGTAGCCTATTAAGACTTAGAGGGGATATAGTATAGATATAAAGAGATAGTAAATAAGGATATATAAAATAAGGATACTAAAGGTAAGGTATAGTTATATAGGGAATATATAAGTACTTAGCTATAGTATTAATATAAGTAGAGTTAATATTTTTAGTAACTTTATAAGTAAAAAATGGTATATAACTATATTAAGCCTAATTTAGTAATAAAATTAGAAAATAGCTTATTAGAGGTTAAAGAATATATAAATCTACCTCTAAATAATAATAATATAAGACTACCTTATTAAGGGTAGTTATAGTAAATGATTTATTATTAAGAATATACCTAAATATATTCTTATAATTAAACTATATTATAATAAGCTTAATATAACTATAACCTAATTAAAATTAAAATTAAAAAAAGAAATAATTAATAAACTTTTCTTTTTAATTAAAAATAAATATAAAAACTAAGTAAAAGAATTATAGTCTAAGTATAAATAAATATAAGCTTATAATATAATTATTATTAAAGGAGAAAGTAACTAAAATATATAAAATATTTATTATTACTTATAAGGTTATTAGATTAGTTTATAATATTAATAGAAATATAGTTCTTTTAAGGGTATTATATATATATAAAGTATTTATTAACTCCTAATTAAGAGATTTATATAATAAAAAAAGTATAATATTAAATAAGGGCTTAAATAATTAGTAATATAATTACTTATTAAATTATTAAAGGTTTTATATTAAGTAAAGATATTATTAAAAATTAAAAAAAAACTATATAAGGCTTTTAATTATAAAATAAATAATAAAAATTAAATATAAAAAAGGTAAAAAAGTTCTTTTTAAAAATTATAAAAAGATATTATCTTTTTATACTAATCCTAATAAATAAACTTTAAAAATAATTAAAAATAATTAATATAATTTTTTTTATATAATAATAAAACCTAAATAATAAATTCTATTTCTTTTTTTAACTTAAAAGTAAATATTTAAACTTTAAATAATAAAAGTAAAATAAAGATTTTTTCTTAAGCTTTAGATTATAACTAACTTATCTTTTTTAATAATAAACCTAAGCTTTAGTAAAACTAGTAGATTAGTTTAACTTTATACTAAGGCTTAATTTATCTTTTTCTCTTATAGCTTTCTTTTTAATAGCTTACTTTTTAGTAGTTTTTTTTAAGTATTTTTATATACTTAATAACTTATTCTTTAATAATTTATAAGGCTTATTCTTTATTAATAACTTTAAAGTTAACTTAAGCCTCTAATTATATTACTTAAGTTTTAACTAGTATTAAGTATAATACTTAATATATAATAATAACTTTATATACTTAATTTTATATTTTAATAATAACTAGTTTATTTAAAATAAAAGAGATTAAGGTTCTTTTAAAAGTAATAATATATAAAGCCTTTTTTAATTATAAGAGTATTATACTTTCTCTTAATAGTTAAATAAGTTTAATAAATATAGTTTTTAATAATATTATCTTTTATTTACTTAATTTAAGTACTAAAAAGTATTTATTATAAGGAAAAGTCTAAGTACTTTAGTTTTAAAGTTAATATATATATTAAGGGTAAGCTAAAGAGTTATAAATACTAAGACTTAAGTTAAATATATTATTAAATAATATTAATTTATTTATATATATAAGCTATTAAAGAATAATATTATCCTAATTTTTAATAATACTTAGAATTTAGTTAGTTTTTTTAGTACTTTAGCTTATAATTATAATAACTTTAATTTCCTTTTTAAACTCTTTTAAGATTATTACTTTTTAAATAATTAAAGTATTTTTTAATTTATAAATTATTTAATTTTTTATAATAAAAGCTTATTAAGAAGTTATAAAATATTAAAAAGCTTAAGATACTATTAATAAAGTAACTAAAAAAAGATATTATTAAGTATTTAATATCCTAGTAATTATAGATTTATTATTTAATAGTTTTTTTAGCTTTTATTTAAGAGGTCTTATTATCCTTAGCTAAGCTAGAGGGCTTTTAAGGCTAATAAAGTTTAAACTATTTACTAACTTAAAACCTTACTTACTTTAACTAATACTTAATATAATTATAATAACTTACTTAAGTTTTTAGTATTATTATTATTTATTATAATTTACTATATTATAATTTAAAATTATAAAACTTCTTTATTATAACTATTTTTAACTTAAGAGGCTTATTATATTATTAAGTTTATTTTTTAAAGATATTTAAGAAGTAAGGATTAGTTAGTATTTATTTATAATTATAATATTAGAGTATAAAATATTCTTTATCTATTTAAAGTAAATAAATATAAACTCTTAGAGACTTTTAATAAATATTAGATTTAATAAAAGACTATATTAATATTTTTAATTATTTTTTAGAAATATATTAATCTAGTTCTCTAAAAGCTTTTTACTTACTTTATATAAAGCTAAGCTATTAAATATAAACTATTTAGTTAGTTTTAAAAAGTAAAGTTTATTTAAGCTATTACTAATAAACTTAAGCTAATAAGTTTTTAAAAATACTTTCTTAATCCTTAACTTATTAACTAGTATATAATATAAAATATTTACTTAAAAATTCTTATTTATAATTTAAGTTATATATAGTTTATCTTAGTTTATTTATTATAGCTTAGAGAGGTCTAAATTATAAGGCCTTATTATAAAAATTAGTTTAAGATTACTTATTAATAGCTTTACTAGTTTAACTAATTTCTTTTTTCTTTATATCTTTTATATTAACTTTAATAAAGTATTATTAGTATAGCTTTATAATAATAATATAATATTATAAAGTACTAAATAATTATAAGACTATTTATTTCCTTAATTACTAACTTTTAAGGTAAATATAAAGAAATTATAAAAAAAAATATATTAAATAGCTATTATTAAAATATTAAGGTTATTACTTTTACCTTATAACCTCTTCCTTTTATAATAAAATTAAAGATTTATAAAGTTCTTATTTTTTTATTAAATATTAAAGTTATTTAATATATTCTTTTAAATAAGCTCTTTTAGCTAATAAAGTTAATTAAACTAATTTAAAACCTATAACTTAATAAACTTATTTTATAATATTAACTTTTTTTAATAAAGTCTTTAAATAATAGTTTTCTTTTTATAAATTCTTAACTAGCTTTTATTTTATTTTTAGGTATATTAAACTTATATATATTTAATTAAAAATAGCCTCTAATTAGAAATTTAGTAAAAATAATTATAATAATATCTTTTATTTTTTAAATAATAATCTAAAATATAATTAAAAAAAAAGTACTTTTAGTTTAATTACTTTTTAAGAGTATATTATAAAGCTTAAAGTATAATATAAAATACCCCTTTTAAGTTCTTTTTTTAATTTTAAAATAGTTTAATATATTATAAAAGCTTTTATAAATATTTTATATAAAAGGATTTTCTTAATTAAAAGGTAATATAGGTTTTCTTTTTAGTTATATAGTTTTTAAGTAAAAAATAAGTAAATAATATATATAAGATTTAATAATTAAAAAGTTAATTTACTTTTTTTCTTTAAAGAAGTAATATAAATAATTACTATTTTTTTTTAATTTTAAAAGAAAATACTTAAATTATTTTAAAAAAAATAAAAATAAATAAAAAAATAATAATTAGAATAGTTATATAATAAAATAAAAAGTTAGAAATTAAGTAAGTACTTCTTAGTATATAAAGAAAAAAAAAATAAGTATAATAAAATAATAAGTTATAGATTAAGTTATAAAAAATAAAAAAAAATAAAAATAAAGTATATAAAAATAAATTTCTTATTTAACTAATAAAAATAATAAAAATCTTAAAGATATTAAAGTAATAATAAATATAAAGATAATAGTTTTTAAGGCTAAGATTAGGAGTTTTAAATAATAAAGATAAAGTATAAAGAACTTTAGAGGGATATAAGAGAAAAAAAGAGAGAAAAAAAAGAAATAAAAAATATAATTTATATAAATAATATAATTAATAGTTATTCTAATAAATTAAAATATATAAGATTACTAATTTATACTAATTAATAGTTTATTATAATAAATATATATAAAATTTTAGTATACTTTTATAATTTAAATAACTAATATATTCTTTTTTTTATATTTTTACTTTTTTAATAATTTCCTCTTCTTCTTCTTTTTTTCTTCCTTTTATTCTTCTAATTAATTACCTAGTTAAGTCTTTTTATATCTTTAATTACCTTAATACCTCTTTACTTAATTATTCTTTAAGTCTTATAGTTAAATTCTAAATCTTTAAAATACTTAATTAGAAACTTCTTAATATTTATACTTTCTTTAATACTATACTTAATATAAAAAGCTTTAACTAATATTATTATTTATAATAAATAATAAATAGTTAATATTACTTTAATAAACTTTAAGTCTTTTATATAAGTATTTTATAATTCTTATTTTTTTATATAACTAATAATTTAAATTATATATAACTTTATTTTTTTTATTATTAAAAGTAAAGATTATAATATATATAAAGTTCTACTTTACCTTAAGTTTATATCTTACTTAGCTATTTTAAAAGACTAAAAGTTAATAATATAATTCTAAAAGTAATTTTATTTAATTAATTAAGTATTTTAAACTATAATTTCTAAATATACTCTTCTTTTTAAGATATAAAGTATATATCTTTTTATTAAAATTAAAACTTTTTTAAACTTTATCTTTAAAATAGTATTTAATTATATTAATAAATAAAAGGTATTTTTAATTTAAATATATAACTATTAAAACCCTTAATTTTATACTTATTACTTAACTACTTTTATATTAAATATTACCTTAAATAACTCTTATATTTTATACTCTTTTTAAAATTATATCTTTATTTTAAATATTCTTAGTAAATTATAGAAAAACTATATTTAATAAACTATAAGTTATTAATATAATTAATAGTTATTTTTTAAATATTAAAAGTCTTTAAAAGATCTTAAAAATAAAGAATATAGTTTATATAAAGATTAGGTTATTAATATTTAACTAATTTCTCTTTATCTTATTTAACTAAACTAATAATTTACTTTTTAATACTATTATTAGTTATTTTTAAAGACTACTAGTAAGTTAGAATTTATTTAATAATAAAAAAGTCTTCTTTTTAATAAGCTAAGTATAATTTCTTATAAATAATAAAATTAAAATAAAATATAAGAAATTAGCTATTTTATTTATAATTAAGGGTTTTTATTATATACTTTCTTTTAATAATAATAATTAATATTTTTATTTTTATTTTCTTATTTTATTATTATTCTTTTTATAAGTTCTTTTATAAAAGCTAGAAACTTATAAATTAAATTATAATTTTATATTAATTAGTATTTTTATTTTATATTATAAGTATATTTATAATAAATTCTCTTTCCTTAAAGCTAGTTTTTTATAGCTTTTCTTTTAGTTTTTTATATTATAAATTATAATATTCTAATTTATTATTTTATAATTTATTTAAATTAGTAATTTTATTATTATTATTTAAGATATATTTATTACTTTTATTATTACTTTTAGAATTATTCTTTAAAGAATTTATTAAGTTATTATCCTCTTTATAAAACTATTATTTTACTTTATCTTTTTAAAATATCTTTAGCTAATTAGTAATATATATTTTAAATAAATTAATTTTATTTAAAGTTATAAAATAATATATCTTTATTTTATTATTATACCTTATTATTTTATAAGAACTTTATTAATATAATTTTATTTTTATATCTTAAGATAAATTATTATTTTAAACTATATTATATATTAAGACTAGTATATTAGTTAGTATTAGGCTTTTTTATAATTAAAATTTATTATATTAGTTTATCTAAGTTACTAATTACTTTTAAAACCTAAATATACTTTAATATATAGTTTTAATATCTTTATAGTATTTTAAAAAAACTCTTACCTTAGCTTTAAATAAAAAAATATTAGTCTTAAATATTATCTTAACTTATTAACTTTTAAATTAAGACTATAGATTTTATTAGTAAGATTAGGTACTAATTAAATAATAATTAATAAAAGAATCTTTTATATAATACTTATATTAATATTTAGTTTATAAATAAAATAGTATTAAGTAAATATTATTAGGCTATTATATTAAGCTTAATTATCTTTATTATAATAAATATTATATTATAATATTTTACTTTTACTATTTTATTTACTTTTAGATTATATTTTAAGATTATTATATATTTATAGCTTTTATTATATAATATAATTAAAAACTCTTTTTTAAACTCTAATCTACTATTAATAATAGCTTTTATAAAAATATTATACTTATTTAATAGTTTTTTAATAAATTTAAATATAATAACTAAATTATAACTTTTAACTAATATTACTTTTACTTAACTAATAAAATTATATTTAGCTTTTATAAAAAACTTATATTTTTAATTATTAAGTATATATTATAAATTAAAGTATATTTTTTTTTATAAACCTTATAAGCTTTATATATTATATAATCTTTTTCTTATATATAATAACCTACTTTTAATAAACTTTATAAATTTAAATAATAATTTATATATTTTTATTTATTTTTAACTAAAAGTACTAAACTTTAATTTATTTATTTATAATTTAAAATCTTTTATATTTAAAGAAACTATAAACTTTTTTAATTATTATTTTTTTAACTTTTAAATTATTAATTAATAAAAGTAGTTTAAGTATTTTTAGAACTTTCTAATATAAACTTCTTTTATAAAAAATATACTAATTTATATTATTTTTAAACTTATATTTTTAATTAAAAGTTATCTTTTATAAATATTAAGTTATTATTAAAAATATTATTATTAATTAACTTTTATTATTATATTTTAATTTAAAAAGTAAAATATTATTATATATAGAATTTAATACTAAATTAATAAACTCTTTTAAATTCTTTTTATATTTTATTTTTAAAAGATTAAATAGTTTTATTAGTTTTTAAAATAATATATTTATTATTAAATTCTTTTTATTAAGTATATATAAAATTATAAAGTTAAATAATTAAATATAACTTAATTACTTTATAATTAATACTTTTATAATATTATTTACTTTATAATTAATACTTTTATAATATTATTTACTTTATTATTAATTTATTATTTTAAAATTAATATATTTATTTTTAAAATAAAACTAATATTATAAATATAATTATATAATTATTAAAATATATATAATAATCTTTAAGCTTTATATTTTATTTAATTATATTTTATTTTTATAATAATTTAAATATTACTTTTAAATTATATAAATATTCTTCTTCTTTTAATTATTTATATTAATATTACTTTTTATTTAAATAATAAAGTATTTACTTAAAAAATAATTATACTTATACCTTATTTATAACTTAAGGTAATTAAGATTAAAGCTATAATAAGCCTTCTTTTTAACTTTTTTATTACCTTTTTTTATAATCCTTTTTACTTAAAACTTATATTTTTCCTTAAAAGTAATATTAAAAGTTTTATAATACTTAAATAGTTACTAATTATAGGTTTATAATTAGCTATTATACTTAAAAAGTTATATATTTTTTTAATATTATAATACTTTTTTTACTTTTAAATCTTTAAGACTTTATACTTTATAAGATTATAATTAAAAGTATTATAAAAGAACTTTATAATTATTACTCTTTTTTAATACTAATAGCTTTTTTTATTAAAAATTATATAGTTTACTAATTTAATATTATTATTAATTTATCTTAGCTAAACTTATTATTTATTTAGTACTTCTTTAGTTTATATATATAAGAAAAACTAGAACTCTTAGAAGAAAACCTATATAATTATAATTTACTATAGTTCTATATTAGTTTCTAATAAAGACTAGTAAAGCCCTTTTTCTTAATTAATAAGGAGAAGGTAAAGAGTCCTAGGGTAGCCTAAAGTAATTATATAGGTATAGGGCTAAGGTTAAATTATAGTTACTTCCCTTAGTATTTTTATAGGCTTTTATATAGCTATAGGGGTAATATAAGGTATTTAGTATAAAGTAGTATAAGGGCCTAGGCGTAGTTAGGCGTCCTAGGTCTATACTAGTAATAGGGTATTATATTTTTACTTTTATCCCTCTTATTTCTTTATATAAGAAGTTATACCTTAGGTTAGAATTATTAGAATTATAACTATATATATATTATATATATATTTATTATTATTCTCTTTTTTCTTATATAACTTATAAATATTATATAAAAGAATATATTTTTAAATATAATAATTTTATTATAAAAGTATATTAATTAAAAAACTAATTATTATTTAATTAATTTTTTAACTATTTTTTTAATTAATTTATTTAATTTAACTAATTTAATTAATCTAGCTAATTTAACTAATTTAGTTAATTTAGTTAATAAATTAAAGAGATAAATAGGCCTTAATTTCTTTTAGTTTTAACTTTTTTCTTTTTTCTTCTTTAGCTATTTTAATTATATATTTCTTCTCCCTTTTCCCTAGCTACCTCTATACGCCTATATCTTATATTTAGGTTAATTCTACTTAGTAAAATATAAGGCTAACCTTTAATAAGAAAGTCTACGCCTCCTCCTCTACTATATAGTAAGTACTCCTAATCCCCTATTACTCCCGCCTAGGTCCTAAGGCTAAGTTACTTCTTAGTCTCTAAATTATAACTATAACCGCGTCCTACTATAGTAAGTTTATCCCTATCCCGTTATAGCCCTACTACGTTTTCTAACTAGTCCTAGCCTGCCTCTCGCTAATCCGGCCGTGGCGAAGCCGCCACTCCCCCGGTTAACACCCGTGTGGAGCCCCGTGTGGAGCCCCCCCGCGGTAAGCCCCGGACGGTCCCGTGCGGGCCCTACTAATTTAATATTAACTAAGACCTTATTTAGGTTTTAAATATATTTTATTATATAATATTTAATCTTTAAGAATACTTCTTTATTATTATATATATTATTAAAGTTTTATATAATAATATTATTTAAGTAAAAATAATAAATCTTTAGTATAAACTTTATTAATATTTATATTATTATATATATAAATTAAATAATTAAGTTAATAATACTTTAAAAAAGTATATATATTTTTAATAAGCTAATAAGGCTAAAGAAAGTTATTAAATTTTAATTTCTAAAGACTAAAAGTACTTAATTATAACTTAAAAAAAAGTCTAATAATAATAAAATCTTATATATTATAAAGTCTTTAATAATCTCTTTATAAATTAAAAAAATATTTATATCTTTAACTAATATTATATTAATATATATTATTAAGTTAATTAATTATAAACCTTTATTTAGCTTAATAATTAAGAATATTAGATTTTTATAAGGGTTATAGTTTTTTTTTAAAACTTTTTTTTTTAATCTTATCTTAAGTAACTAAATAAATTTTAGTAAAATCTCTTTAAGAATTAAAATTAATTTTACTTACTAGAGCTTATAATTAATAACTTTTAACTCTTATAGAGGTATTATATTAAGATTAAGTTAGTTATTTTTTTTTAAAAGTCTAGGCTAATATAGTTTTTTTATTATAAAGTATTATAAAAAATATCTTTTATTTATTTTTAGTTAAATTACTAATTTACTTTTTAATATTATATAACCTTTTTTTATATATTTAAGTACCTTTTTTAATTTTAAAGAATTTATTTATTAAAAAGTTAGTATATTTATAAATAGCTTTAACTTCCTTTTTTATTTTTTTTTATTTTTTCTTCTTTTATTTTAAATTATTTTTTAATATAAAGTTATTAAAGATATTTAGTAATTTTACCTTTACCTTTTTCTTTTTATAAAAAATAAAGACTATAATTTTATCTTTACTTACTTTTATAAATTAGTAATTATATTTTCTTTATTTATTATAACTTCTTTTTTTATAATAATTTAATATAAAATCTTCTTAACCTTTTCTTTATTATTTTTTTTTTAATTTAAAAATTATATCTTTTTCTTTAAATTTTCCTTTTAATATATTCTCTTCTTATATAAGCTCTTAGTTAATAACTATAGTTTATATTTATAATAATTATTATTTAAACTTAAGTAATTTACTAATAACTTTTTAGGCTATTAGTTTTATTATAAGGATTATTACTTTAGTATTATTAAACTATATTTATAATTTTATATTCTTTTAATCTTTAAGATATTTAAATATAACTTAAGTAGATTTAATAAAAGATATTTTTAAAATAAAGTCTATAAATACTAATTTATTAGTTATATAGATTCTTTATTAAATAAAAGTATTTTTAAAGTATAATTATAAGAATATAAATTTAGTTATAATTATTTATTTATTAAAGTAAAATATAAATATAACTTATTAAGGTTTTATAATAATCTTATATTTAATAACTAGTTCTTAGTTTATAATATTTCTTTTTAAATTAGAATTTATAAGTACTTTTATTAATAAGTATTTAAAGATATTTACTTTAATATAAATAAAAGATAAGAATTATTAGGTAATTATAATATATTTAAAATTAAAAATATAATATATATATATATTTTCTTACTTAATCTCTTAATTTATAGTCCTTTTATTATTTAAGTTAATAATTAAAAAGCTTATATTTATAAAAATAATTTTTATAATTATTAATTTTTTTACTTTATTTATAATTATTTAATATTTTCTTTTTTTTTATTAAAATAAACTATTTATACTTTTATTTTTAAATAATATACTCCTTAATTAAGACTATATTAATATTTATTATTAATATAATATTATAAAAGGTATATTTAAAGGCCTTTTACTTTTTAATATATAAGGTAATAGTTAATAGTTTTTTTTTAACTTTTAAACTTATAAGAATTATTAAAATTACTTTTATCCTCTTAATTCCTTTTATTATATCTAAAACCCTTTAAATAAATAAGTATTTAATCTTTAAGTTATATTATATAACTTCTTTTATTATTATACTTATTCTTTTTAATATAATATTATTTATAATTTATTATTATAAATTATTAATATTAAATTTAGTTTTACTTTTTAAGTTTTTATTTATATTAAAAGAAAGGCTTATTCTTTATATAATTATAAATTTATAATTTTAAGACTTAATAAATAAGTTATCCTTTTTTAATAAATTATTAGATATTCTAAATTATTTTTTAAAATATAATTTAATATTTACTATATTAGTAATTAAGGGTTTTAATTAGTCTTTATAATTAAAATAAATAATATATATATTAAAACTACTAGACTTTATTTTTAGTACTAGTATTTTCTATTCTTTAAGTAAATAAAGCTAAGTATAGTTTATTTTTTTTTTATTTTAAAGCTTTAAAGACTAATTCTAGCTTAAATACTCTTTATAAGATTATTACTTATTTTATAAATTTAGATCTTAATACCTTTAAAGCTTATAGTATAATAAGCTTTTAAATAACTTATTTACCTTATAATTAATATAATAATTAAGTATCCCGAGGGTCACCCCGCTCGGGCTTAAGGTTCTCCTGAGGAGGGAGCTCTCTACCCCTAGAAATCTTAGAGGCAGAACGACGGCGAGGCTAGCCTGATTAGCAGCCATAACAGGATTAATAAGCGGATAGTTACTTACTATAGTAGTAGCAGGGGGGGTAGAATAGTTAATAAAAACTAGCTAGGTTAGGCTAGGATTAAGGCTAACTCACACTAGACTAGGGGGAAAGGAACTACTTACTTATTAGTAATAATAGTAATATAAAGCTTTTTATATATAGTTAACTTAAATCTATAAATAAGAAATACTATAGACTTAATTAGATAGTATATAAAGATAAAGGATAAAAGAAAATAAAAAGAAAAGAAGATATATAATAATTATAATTATTAATAAAAGGAAAAAAAGTTAAGAATTAAGGATTTAAGCCTCCTTTATCTTTACTAGTTAGTTATTAATAATAATAAATTAGTTAAGAAAAATCTAATAAGTAGTTATTAAGTTAATTATATTATTAATAAACTAGAATAAAATAATAACTAATAAGATCTTAATATAATCTTAATTTATAAGTTATTAAATATACTTATATATTATTTATAAAATAATAATAAATATAAATATAATAATAATAAGTATATAAAGAAAAAAAGTACTAACTAGCTTACTCTAAAGATAATAAAGTCTTAACTAAGAGGTAACTTAGTTTTAAAAGAATACTTATTTCCCCTTTAAATATTAATTAACTAGATTAACTAGATTAGCTAGAGAGATAGAAATTAACCCCCCCTATACCCCTAAGATAATAATAATAATTAAAGCTATAAATACTAATATATAAATATAACCCTAAGTTAAGCCTAAAAAAAACTTATAACTTATAGGCTAAATAGCTACCCCCCTAGGAAACTTAATTAAGAAGAGGGGCCTTATAGACCCCTATTAGAAGCTAATATAAGACTAAAGGTACTTAAAGAGGTAAAGGTTTTCCTCTAAGGACTCTAGTTTTTCTTTTACTTATAAATAGTAGTAAGACTAGATAAATATATAAGTCTAATTAGTATAATTTAATAATAATAATAATATAATAATTAAAGTAAAATAAAATACTTATTTCTTAATTTAAAAAAGAATATATATATACTTAAGTTATAAGTATAAAAGTATATTATAATATTTATATTTATAAGATTATAAGTATTAAAAAAGTATTTTTATTTAAAATAATATTAATAAACTTATTTTTTATTAGTTTTTATTATATTAATATAAACTTTTTATTCTTTAGTATTTTAATTCTTTTTTATTTTTATATTATTAATTTTTATTAAAGCTTTATTTTTATTCTTAAGTATTTTATTATTTTATTAAATAAAAGTTTTTTAGTTATTCTCTTAATTCTTAAGAATATAAATTAATAGGCCTTTTACTTTTTTTTAAGAGATTTTAATACTTAAATAAATTAATAATAAGTTTAATATTTTACTTAAAAATAAGCCTTATATCCTTAACTTTCTTTAAAGGTTTTTCTTTTATTTTTATTAAAATCTTCTAATTAATAGCCTTTTTATATTATTTATTTTATATAAATTAAATTTAGTTCTTAATAAAGTAAAAGATTTATTAATATATATCTTTATATATTAAGTTATTAAAGTATATAGTATTAATATTATATTATTTTAGAGTATTACTATTTATATAGAATGATTTTACTATTTATATAGATAATCTAGTGGATTTCTAAAGGTACCTAGGTACCTAAGTACCTCTATTTTTCTGCCTATCTACTATAATATATACTCGCCGCCGCCACTACCGCTATCTCCTCGTAGAGGCTCTTAACGCTTACTAATTTAATTAAAAACGTATTTTTATATTATTACCTTTCTAGGCTTATAATAACTACTTTTTCTAGCCTATTTTACCTATTAGTAGTAATAGTATTATATTTATATAAATAATAAAAGTAATCTATATAAATAGTAAAAGTAATCTATATAAATAATAATACTCTTATTTTATTATACTTTAATAAATAAATAATAATATTATTAATTATAAGTATTTTAATTACTTAATAAATATAAAAAGTTTTTTATTTATTAATTTATAAAAATACTTATATTTAATAAACTATTTATTAATAATATAATACTTATTTATAAATAAGTATTTATTATATTTTAATAACTTAATTTAAAAACTATATTATTTTTTAATATTATACTTAAAATAATACTTTATTAAATACTTTTTTACTTTTTTTTAATTATATTAAAATATAATTAACTTAATTTTATTTATTAAATAAAATAAAGTTATATTTATTAGTTTATTAACTTAATATATATTTAAAATTTCTTTTATATTTAATTATTTATTAAACTTTTTTAAGAATTTTATAATATTATTTTTATTAAACTTATTTTTAAAAATAATCTTTAATTATAAATTAATATAAATTAAAGTTATTAGAAGATTTTTATTATTAATTAAGTTAAAGAAGTTAAAGTTAAGATTAATAAAGTCTTTATTTTTAACCTTTTTTATTACTTTTTCTTTTATAATATACTTTTTTATTTTTTTTTTTAATTATTAATTCTTATATTCTTTAAATCTTAATTTTTAGTTATATTAATTAAATTATTATTAAAAGTAATTAATTCTTTTATTATAATAAAAGATTCTTTTTTATAGTTTTTTAATATTTTTATATTATTAAATAATATAAATAATATTATAATTAAGAGTTTTAAAGTATAAAATAATTAAAATAGTATAAAATAAAAATAATATTTTTTTAAAAAATTAAATAGTTTTTAATTAGTTTATTATTTATTAAAAAAAATAGTTTAATTATTATAAATATTATAAAGTTTTCTTTTTCTTTATATTAATTATTAAGTTTATAATCTTTTACTTTTAATTATTTTTATTAAACTTTACTTTAATCTTTATTTCTTAACTATTTTTAATATTCTTCTTTAATTAAGCTATCTTTATAAGCTATTTACTTAGTATTTTAATATTATAAGGTAATATAATTATTATTTAAATTAAGGGTATTTAAATATCTTAGAAGAGTTTTTTAAAAAGCCTAAGCTAAAAGTAGTTTATTCCTTAAAAGGTATAATAACCTAAAATACTTTATATTTAGTTTTTAAAGTCTAAGCTTTTTTTAGTTTATTAATCTTATATTTTATAATTTTTTATCTTTTTTTAGTTAAGAATACTTTAATCTTTATTCTAATTCTTTACTTACTTAACCTATATTTTATTTTCTTAAGTAAAAACTCTAACTATAAACTATTTATCTAGTATTTTTATATTATAAGATAATTTAATTATATTTTTAATTATAATACTTTAATTATATTAATAATATCTTATTTAATTAAATTAAGAGTAAGTTCTTTATCTTAGTACTTTTTTAATAAAAAACTACTTTAATCCTTATTTATTCTTATAATATCTTATTTATAGTTCTTCTTTTAATTTAAAATATAATTATAAGTTATTTATTTATTATTTCTTTATTTATATTTTAATTTAATAATAAAACCTTTTTATAATTATAAAGTTTAATAGTTATTATAATTTAAAATAAATTATCTTTAAACTTTTATTTTTATTAAGTTTATTAGCTCTTTTAATAGATTTTCTTCTAAGCTCTTATTATAATAACTCTTTAATACTCTTAATTAATATTTAAAAATATTTTAATTATTAATTAAGATTTCTTTTTATTATAATCTTTATTATAATCTTTATTATAATTATTATTAAAAGAAAAAATAATTAAAATATATAAAGTATTTATTATTATTTATAAAGCTATTAAATTAATTTATAATACTAATAAAAATATAATTTCTTTAAAAATATTATATATATATAAAGTATTTATTAACTTTTAATTAGAAAGTTAATATAATAAAAAAAGTATAATATTAAATAAAGACTTAAATAATTAATAATATAGTTATTTATTAAATTATTAAAGGTTTTATATTAAATAAAGATATTATTAGAGACTAAAGAAAACTATATAAGGCTTTTAATTATAAAGTAAATAATAAAAATTAAATATAAAAAAAGTAAAAAAGTTCTTTTTAAAAACTATAAAAAGATATTATCTTTTTATATTAATCCTTATAGGTAAACCTTAGAGGTAATTAAATTTAGTTAATATAATAATAAGACTAAAAAAGCCTTAATAAAGACTAATATCTTAATTAACTAAAAAATAGTATAAGCTATTATAAAGAAAATAGTTATATAAATACTTAAAAAGAGCTAGAATATCTAATAACCTTTATAACTAATTTAGCTATAGTTTTATATTAAAGTAATAATATTATATAGTTAAGTTAGGCTTAAAATAAAATTAATTTTAGTTAAATATAAAAAAGAACTTATTATTAATACTAAAAGATATACTATAAAGATTAAAAGTTACTCTCCTTAGGAGATTATTATAGTAGTTAATTAAGTAATCTAAGCTAATATTATTATAATAGTATATTATTTCCCCTTAAGGAATATAATCTTAACCTTTTCTTAAAAAGTAAAAGAGTATATTAAAAATAAATTATAAATAAAGATTACTTTTAAGTTAAAAGTAATTCTCTCTTAATAAGTATATATTATAATTATTAAAATAGTCTTATTTAGTAAAATATTATAAAATATAACTAATTTAATAATTATATTCTTAGTTTTTAATAAAGTAAATATTATTATAATAAAAGTATATTATTTTTAGATAAATATTAGATTAAAGGCTTTATTTATTATTAGAATTTATAATATAAAAATAATAAATTACTTATATAAAATATAATATTTTTTTTAACTTTTAAGTTTTTTAATATAAGCCCTTTTTAAAAATAATATAGCTTTTATAATACTTTAAATATTATTAGTTTAATTATATAAGTAAATTTTACTAAAATAAAAAATATTATAATAAATATATATATTAATTTTATATTAAAACTAAATTATACTTAATAAAATTAAATAATAAAAAGAAAAAGTACTTAAACTATAAAAAGAATTATTTAATATAATCTTATAATTACCTTATAATAAAATAGTTAAGGCTAAGCTTAAGAAATATATTACTTTTAATTAACTTATTTTAAGTCTTATTACTTAAAAAAGAAAAGAGTATTAAGAGTCTTAAGGGTATCTTTACCCTTAAAAAGAACTAAAAGTATATAATACCTAAAGAGATACTTAATAAGCCCCTCCTTTATTATATTAATAAATTAAAGGCCTTTCTTAGTTTAGTTAAATATACTAAACTTTAACTTTATTAACCCCTAAGTAGAATTTATAAAGCTAATATTAGTATTATTAACTAGAATTATTTAAAAGAAAATATTAACTTTATAGTTAAAAGAGGCTTAAGTCTTAAGTACCCCTTTTATAACTCTTACCTTATTAACTAAAAATATAAATCTATCTTTATTATTACTAAAAATACTTATAACTTTAAGCTTAAATTAAAATATTATTATAACTAATTTAATATAACTTAAGTAAATAAATAAAAATCTTTTTTTAGAATATTTATAAAAATAATAATAATATATAATTAGTTTTTTATTAAAAAAATAGTTTAAATATTATAATAATTTAAAAAGTATTATTAAATAAGTCTTTATTTACTTTTATATTAGTATTATATTAATATTCTTAAGAAGATAAGTAAATAGTTATTTATATATATAAGAGAATTAATAAATCTACTTAAGAGAAAATAATAAAAAGTAATATATATTATATTTAATTTTATAAAAGTTTACTCTTTTTTATAAATCTTTATTTAAAGTTTAAAATAAACCTTTATTAGTTTTTAAATAAAATATTATTAGTTTTAAAAGTCTTAAAAGTAATAATAAAGGATTTTAATATTTATTCTTCTTCTTAGGACTTATATAACTTAAATTATATTTTATAGTTATTAGAACTTTAAGTACTTAAAATAAATACCCTTTTTAAGATAAGAAAATAAGATAAGGTTAATATAAGTATTATATTAATAAATATAATAATATAACTTTTAATTATAACTAAACTTATAATACTAAATCTCTTATAAATAAAAGTAATATATAAATAATTTATCTTAGTCTTAGCTAATATTATTAAAAAAGTTATTTTTAAAATAAAGTCTTTTTAAAACTAAAGACTAGACTAGTAAACTTAGTTAATAAGTTAAATAATAATAAAAATAAAATAAGCTTAGTAAAAAGCTTAAAGATCTAAAAACTAAGTTAATTAAAGAATAATAAGTATAATAAAGAAAATAAAGGCCTAAGTCTTAGCTAAAGTATAAAAAGCTACTTAAAGAACTTATCTAAGTTTATTTAAAAATACTTTAATATTATAAAAGTAATATTAAAAAGCTAAAAGATATATAATAAAATATATAATAAACTTAATCTTAATATTAACTTAATTAAGTTAAAGATTATTAATATAAATAAAAAAAGAAAAGATAAAAGTCTTTATAAAAAAGTTTTTTTCTTTTTTAATAAAAGATAATTTAAATTTAAACCTAAGCCTATTAAAAGGTTAACTAAAAGTTTATTTATTATAAGATATAGTTAAGATTTTAGTATAAATTATAAAAAAAGAGGTAAAAAATATCTTATATAACTATATAGCTTAAAATACCTTAAGTTTAAATAAAATCTTTTATAAGCTCTTAAAGGCTCTAAGCCCTCTTATTTACTAAATACTAGTAAAGTTATTTAATATCTCCTTAAAGATTAATAATTTCTTAGCCTAGTATTATATTAGGAATATAATAGTATTATAAAAACTAAAAAAGTCTTTAAATAAACTCTAAATAATAAAAGACTAATACCTAATAATTCTTTTAAATATAATAAAAAAGTTATTTATAAAGATTCTAGTTACTTAAATTATAATTATAATAAAAACTTATTAGCTTTTATTATAAAAATAAATAAGTAATAAAAAAAAGAGATTAATAAAAATAATAATTTTAATAATAATTAAATTAATTTTTATAATATAAGCTTAAAAAATATTATTTTACTTTTATAACTAAATATTATTAGTATTTTTAATAATATAGATTATAAACTATTTATTTAAAAATTATAATACTTAAAATACTTAAAGTAAGTTTAAAACTTAATATAATTCTTTTTTAATAATAAAATAACCTAACTTTAAGTTAATAAAGACTTAACTAAAGAATACTACTTAAATAATAGCTTTATAAAAAGCTTAATAAGATCCTTATATAAACTATAAATAAAATATTTATAAGTTATTAAAAAAACTTTTAAAATAATCTTTATTTATTATATTAAAATAAAACTTTAAGTTTTATTATTAAATATTTATTTATTAACTAAAAAAAGTAAAACTTTAAATTAATAAAAAGTAAATAAAATTATAATATAGTTTTATTATATAATTACTTAAGTAATTTTTCTTATATTATTATAAAAAGTTTATAATAAATAAATTAACTTTTTTATATAAGAACTTTATAAAGATTTATTAAAAATAAATAAAAGGTCCTTAAAAGAAGACTAGTATATTTTTAAAGAGTAAGTAAACTAAATATAATAAATAAATAAAAATAAAAAAAAATAAAAAACTAAAAAAAAGTAATATATTTTTTTTAAATATATAAACTATTATAAGTAAAATATAAAGCTAAAATAAGCTTAATCTTTTATTTATTATATTATATTAGTTTTATTTTAATATAATTATAAATAAAGAAAATAAAATTTAATACTTTTTTTTATAAATATTATAAGTATTATTATTTATATAAATTAATTTTACTATTTATATAGATATAATACTACTACTACTAATAGGCAAAATAGGCTAGAAAAAGTAGCTTCTATAAGTCTAGAAGGGTAATAACTCTTAAGATTAATAGGAATACGTTTTTAATTAAATTTATAAGCGTTAAGAGCCTCTATAAGGAGGAGGCGGTGGTAGTAGTAAGTGTGTTTTATAGTAGATAGGCAGAAAAACAGAGGTACCTAGGTAGCTTTAGAAATCTACTATATAAATTATCTATATAAATAGTAAAATAGTTCTATATAAATAGTAATACTTAATATTATATATTAAATTATAATTTAAATATATATTAATATAAAAATAAATTAAAAAATATTTTTTATATATTTTTTATTATTAAGTTATAAAAAAAATATTATTAAAGTAATATTATTATAAAAATAATAAAATATACTTTATACTCTTAATAACTTAATTAAAAATAAAGAAATTATAAAATAAGTTTATAAAGAAAAAGAACTAATATATATAAAAATAAAAATATAATTAAAATTAATTAAAAACTAAACTAAAAAAAATTTAAATAAAAACTATAAATTTTATTTATAAATTAAATTAAAATAAGAGTTTTATTAAAATTAAAAAGAAGTTAATTAAACTAAATATTAATCTTATTATTAAAAAAATAAAAAAAGGATTTATTTAAGCCTTTAATAACTATAAGTAAATTATTTAAGAGTTATAAGACCCCTTATTTTATCTAGCTTTAAGCTAATAATAGTACTTTAGGGACTATTAGGGCCTATAGTAAAAATACTAGTAATAAGAGGATAAGAAGGAGAATAAAGTAATAGTAATATTAAGCTAAAGGTAAGGCTATAAGGGGGAGGATATAAGAGTAATAGTATTAAAGAATTAATAAGGCTAATAAGAAGTAATATTAAGGTAAAGGTAAGAGTATAGACCTTAATAGTAGCTATAAATAATTCTAAGTAATAAGAGATAATATATAGCTCTAATAAGATATTAAAGAATAAAGCCTAATTAACTAAGACTAAGGGCTAATTAAAGGTAAAAGGGTTAATAAGGGTAAGGGTTAAGGTAATAATAAGAATAGTAAAAGTAATAAAAATAATAATAATAATAATAAAGATAATAATAATAAAATAAACTTTATTAGTAATATAAACCTAATTTTAAGTTTTTTTAATAGTAAAATTACTTATATTATAATAAATCTAATTTATTATTAATATTAAATCTTAAAAAATAAAATTAGTTAAAGTTTTTTTATAATAAAACTAAAGTATTTTTATAATTAAGCTTAAATAATAATTATAATAAGCTTAATTAAAACTAATATTTATTATTATTAAAATTAAGGTTAATTAAAAAATAAAATAAACTTATATAAAAATAATATTATTTTATTTATATATATTTAATATATAAACTAGTCTTTAGTTATATTTATTAATAAAATAAATTTATAATTAATTAAAGGGTAATATATATATATAAGCTAAAAATAAGTTAATCTATTAAATATTTTTATTTAACTAAGGTAATAGTTATAAAAAGTAATTTAAAGATTATCTTACTTAGGCTTAAGGTTATTTTAAGGAGGGAGTTCTTTACCTTTAAATATCTTAAAAATAAAATAATAATAAGACTAACTTAATTAATAACTATATTAGAATTAATAAAAGAATAATTATTTACTATAATAATAATAAGAGAAGTAGATTTATTAGTAAAAACTAGTTAAAATTAAGCTAAGATTAAAGTTAACTTATACTAAATTAAAAAAAAAAGATTACTTATTTATTAGTAATAATAATAATATAAAGTTTATTATATATAATTAATTTAGATTTATAAATAAAAAATATTATAAGCTTAATTAAATAAAGTATAAAAATAATAAAAAATAAAAGAAGATAAAAAGAAAAAAGATATATAATAATTATAATTATTAAAAAAAAAAGTTAAAAATTAAAGATTTAAGCTTTTTTTATTTTTACTAATTAATTACTAATAATAATAAATTAGTTAAGAAAAATCTAATAAGTAGTTATTAAGTTAATTATATTATTAATAACTAAGTATAAAATAATAATTAATATAATTTTAATATAATCTAAGTTTATAAAATATTAAATATACTTATATATTATTTATAAAATAATAATAAATATAAATATAATAATAATAAGTATATAAAAAAAGAAAATATTAACTAATTTACCTTAGAAATAATAAAAACTTAATTAAAAGATAATATAATTTTAAAAAAAAAATTATTTCTTTTTTAAATATTAACTAACTAAATTAATTAAATTAATTAAAAAAAATAAAAATTAGCCCCCCTTATACTTTTAAAATAAAAATAATAACTAAAATTATAAATATTAATATATAAATATAACTTTAAGTTAAGCTTAAGTAAACTAATAATCTAATAGTTAAATAGTTATTCCCTTAAGAGATTTAATTAAAAAAAAGGGGCTTTATAGACCTTTACTAGAAGCTAATATAAGACTAAAGGTACTTAAAGAGGTAAAGGTTTTCCTCTAAGAACTTTAGTTTTTTCTTTACTTATAAATAGTAATAAGACTAGATAGATATATAGTTTAATTAGGGTAATTTAATAATAATAATATAAGTAAAGTATTACTAGGGATATAGTTCTATTTTACTAGGGATATAAGAGCACGTAATACCCTACTATTATACTAGTATAGTACCTCTATTCTTATATATATATATATAAAATATAATATACTAAAAAAGGATTACCTAAATAGCTAGATTTTTAGTATTCTTATCTACCTTAACTGTGATTATTTCTTCCCCCCTAAATAATATTATAATAAAGCCTTAAATTCCTCTGCCGCCGCCGCCGCCGCTATTGCTATCGCCGCCACTATCGCTAGCGCTGTGCTGTTGGCCTGGAAGAGCTAGCTTATACACATATTAGCGAAAATGCGTTTTTTAGAGCGAATTAGCGAGCGTTAAGAGCCTCTGTAAGAGGCGGCGGCGGCGGCGGCGGCGAGCGTGTGTTGTGGCAGGAATTAGCGCGGAAGAATCGTTGATCCGTCTCTGATGTGTGCATAATCGTCGAAAACAACGAAAATGCGTTTTTTAAGCGAATTAACGAGCGTTAAGAGCCTCTATAAGAGGCGGCGGTAGCGGCGCCGAGGAGGGGTTATAGCAGAAAGGCAGAAAAAACTAAATATAGTACTATTTTTATAGATACTTATAATTACGTATAATTACTATAGAAAATAAGGTACCTCTATAAAATCTTAAGTAAGTAAGCATATACTCCTATATCTCTAGTAAAATACTACTATATCCCTAGTAATACTCTATAAGTAAGTAGAGATAAGGTAGTAATAATTCCTAGTACTACTATAACTATAGGAGTATATAGCTAAATATAGGCACTCTTTTTACTATAACCTTATAGCTAAGTATAAAGTTACTAACTTAAGTAAAAGTTACTTAAATAGTATTCTTATTTACTTTATTATACTAAAAAGTAAAAGTATTAATAACTTTATAAAAATATTCTTTACTTCTAAATAAGAAAATAAGAATTAATAAATTATTTATAAATATATAATATATATTTTTAAGAATACTTTAAATATAAGACTTTTTTTATAAGTTATTAGTAATAAGTATAAGTTAAGGTTTTAATAAGACTTAAGTAGTTATAGTTTTAATAGTAAGTTATATATTAATAGTTTTTTACTTTTTTTATATATTTTAAAAAGCTAATAATAAAGTAAACTACTAAGTTTAAAGAAGGTAATTAAAAAGACTAATTAAAGTAAAAGTTAAAAAAATAGTAATAAGTTAATTTAAAGTTATTTAAATAACTAGTATAATATAAAAAATAAAAATTAGTTTAAGTTAGTCTCTTAAGTAAAAAGCTATTTAATTAAATTAATAAATAAAAGATTATAAGTTAATATATTTTTAAGCTTTTTATAAAATTATAAGCTTAAGTATACTTAACTTCTTTAAATTATAATAAAGAATTAACTAAAGAGTTAAAAAATATAATAATAATATTATTTATAATTAAAGTAATAAGATTAAGAATTATACTTAAAATAATAAATAAAGATATAGTAAAATTATTTACTAGTTTATTATTAAAAGAAATAACTATAAGAGTTATAAAAAATAAAAAATCTCTTATATAGGGATTTTTATAAGAGTTTATTTAAGAAAGAGTTAAATAACTATAAGTACCTTAAAAGTAATATAAAATAAACTATATTAAGAGAAAGTCTTAAGGAAAAGAGATTATCTTAAGATTATTAGTAATATTTATAAAATAAATATTATAAGGTATATTAGTTATAAATATAATAATAAAATAATAATAAGTAAATAAAATAAAAGGGTTTTTAAAAAATAAAGTAAAAAAAGTATAAAAGAAAAAAAGTATAAGTTTTAAATTAAAAGAAATATAACTTTTATATATTTACCCTTATTACTAATTAAATAAGTAAAAATTTTTATTATTTATAATAATAAAAGTAAAATAAGTATATTATTATAAAGTTTATATAAAATTACTTAATTTATAAGTATAAGAAATATATTAGAATTTTTATAAGAGGTTAAAAGAATTTAATTTAATTTTAAAGAAGTTACTAGTACCTAATAAAGTACCTATTAAAGGGAGAATAATTATAATACCTAACTTATAATTACTAATAATAAATATAAATAAATTATAAAAGAGTAAAGACTAATAATAAGTTACTAATTCTATAAGTATAATAAAAATAATTAAGTTAATTATAATTTAATAAATTTATATATTTAAAAAAAATAAGTTTATTAAGTATATATTTATTATTAAATTAATTATAACTTAATAAATATTTAAAGTTAAGTTACTAACTTAGTAATTAATAAAAAAGGCTTTATTTAATTAAAAATAAAAAGTAAAGTCTTAAAAGAGACTTAATATTAATTTAATAAAAAGTTAAAGTTAAATTATAACCTTAGTTATAAAAAGATATATAAAAAAGATAATACTAAAAAAATAAAACTTATTAAGCTTTAGTCTTAAGAGTTTATAAAATATACTTTTTCTCCTCTTTTATTCTTATAATCTTATTTCCTTATCTAGCTTACCCTATATTATTATAATATTATTTCTCTTAATATAACTTATAATTAGCTTTTTTATATAAATATAACTTCTTTTTTTAGTTAAAGACTTAATAAAACCTCTTTATTAAGTAAATTATACTTTAATATAATACTTAACTAGTTTTATTAAACTTAACTTTAATTTATAATATATAAATTAAGTTATTTTTAAAGAGTTTATTAAAAGTTTTATAAATATTTAAATAAAATATCTTTATTAAATTTAATCTATAAATTTATAACTATTTAAAAAACTTATTTATATTAAGTTTATTAAAAATAAACTTATACTTTATAATTTTTATATTAATTAGTTAATATTAATTATATTATAAAAGAAATAATATTATTAAACTTAATAAAATAAAATAAAATAAATAGTAAAAAAACTTTAAAAATTAAATAATTTTATAAATATAAAATAAATATTTACTTTATACTTTTATATTAATATTAGTAAATAATATTTATATATATTATAATTTATAAAATATAATATTATAAATTATAAATAAATATTATAAATTAATATTATTTATTATTTATATATATTAATAATTAATAATAATATAAAATAAATCTTTATTTTCTATTTAAAGTTTTATATACTATAAAAATATATAAATAATATTTAT
The DNA here is from genome assembly GCA_038367545.1 of Beauveria asiatica. Lineage (NCBI taxonomy): Eukaryota > Fungi > Ascomycota > Sordariomycetes > Hypocreales > Cordycipitaceae > Beauveria > Beauveria asiatica. The sequence continues at coordinate 2,707 of JAAHCF010000506.1, read as the reverse complement.
ATATTATATAATTTATAAAGTATAATATTATAAGTTAGTAATTAATATTATTAATTAGTATTATTACTTATTTATATATATTAGTAATTAATAATAATATAAAATAAATATTTACTTTATTTTAAAAATTTCTATATCTTATAAATATATATATATAATATTTATTATTTATATATTATTATTATTAATTTACCCCTATTATCTTATAAAATATTAGGTACCTCTATAATTTTAATAATATAAGAAAAACTATTATTATTAAGGCACCTTACTATACCTATATTATACTTAACTTAGATAAAAACCTATACTCTATACTTATTTATATTAATATTTTTACTTCTAATAAATATTAATAACTATTATATAATAATTTTCTAATAATAAGTCTTTAAGCTATACCTTTAATATATATATATATATTATTTTTACTTTTTAAAAATATCTATATTACTAGATATATTAATTTTATCCTTTTATTATATATATATTTAAGTCCCCCCTAAGTTCTTTACTCTTTTTTCTTATAATAATTATATATAATTTTATATTATTATTATAATAGCTATTATAATATAATAGTTAATATATACCTAATAACCTTTTTACTAACCTAGACTTATAGTTACCTTATAATATACCCTATTTAATCCCTTATAGTGTTACTTACTTTTAGTATATTAGGCTTTTAAGAAGAATAGAGAATTAAAAAGGGGTATTTTTAGCTAGATTTAAACTAATAATTTATATACTAACTTATATAGAATTCCCTAATATAAAATTACTATATTATAGAGGCTTATTATTTATATAATACTATTTTACTATTTATATAATATAATATAAAAATAACTAATTTATTAAAAGTACTTAAATTTATAAGTAAATTATTTAAAAATTAAAAGTATCTTTTAAAATAGTATTCCTTTTACTTATTTACTATAATATTATTATAATAGAAACTTACTACTACTACTATTAGTAAGCCTCTTAATATATACTAATTTACTTAAAAAATATTTTTTATTAATATATATATATATATAATAACTCTTCTAAGCTAATAATATAGTATTAGTAATATAGTATATTATAAATACTAATAGAGATATAACGTAATAAAGGTAATTAACTAAAATAGTAACTAAGTAACTTATAAATACTTAGCTAAAATAAATAAGTTATATAATTAGATTATTATAAATTATAACCTCTATAATATAATAATTCTATATTAAGGAGTTTTATATAGGTTAATATATAAATTATTAGTTTAAATTTAACTAAAGGTACTTTTATTTAATTCTTTATTCTTCTTAATAATCTAATATATTAAATAAAAATAATATTATAAAAGATTAAATAAAGTATAAATTAAAGTAATTATAAAATTAACTTAATAAAAAATATTATATATTAATTATTAGATTATAATAGTTATTATAATAATAATATAGAATTATATATATATAAATATTATTTTAAGAATATAAAAAAACTTTTTATTATATATTATAAATTAATTTAAATATTATATTTAGTTAATATAAAGTATTTTAGAAAAATAAAAATAATATATATATATATATATATATTTAAAAAAAGAATAACTTAAAAAATTAAAGTAGAAGAATTAATATAAAATAATAACTATTAATATTTAATAAAAATAATAATATTATTATAAATATAAGAAGAGTATAGGTTTTAATTTAAGTTAAGTATAAGTTAAGTATTATAAGATATTAAAATAGATTTTAAACTATAATTTATCTTATACTATTAAATTATTAAAGTATCTAAAGATCTTATAAAACTATTAAGAGTTTTAAATAATAATAATAATATAATAAATAATAATAAGTTAAAAGTAAGCTAAATTACTAGATTATAAAGTAAATTAAAATAATCTAAGTTTATAATAAAGAGATAAATAAATTCTTAAAGAGAAGGTATTTGTATAGTTAAGTAATCTAGATTTTTATTAATTAATTTAAGTAATTTTAAATAATTAGTTTTAAAAGCTTAACTCCTAGTAATTATTTTATAATATATTACTTAATATATTATTATATAACTTTTACTTTAATTTACTTTTAAAATAAATTTATAATAAATTTAAATTAAATTATTATTATATTTAAATTAATTATATTTAATAAAGTACTTTAAAACCTTAAATAACTAATATTTTATAATATCTACTATAAATAAAAATCTTTTTTAATATTATTTAAATAATATAATAAATATACTAATAAAGTAAATATATTAATAAATTATAACTTTAACTATATAAGTTTAAATACTATAAACTAATATAAAAGAGAAAGTTATATATAATATAGTTAAGCTTTAAGTATTTAATAAAATAAAAAAAATATTTATACTTTTTTTATTTAAACTAAAGCTTATTTAAAGGTTAATATTATTATTAATAAAGAACTTATAAAAATTATTTATATTAAAAACCTTTTTATAAGAAAAATTATAAAATAGTAAAAGCTAACTTTTAAAGATTATTTTAATAATATTAAACTTAAAATAAAAATTACTTAAATTTTTAATAAATATAATAAATATTATTATTTATATAAAGTTATTTTACTATTTATATAAAGTTATATATATATTTTTAGTTAGTTTTATTTATACTAGTATAATACTTTTTTTAATATATATATATATATATATATAATTTAATATA
>JAAHCF010000505.1:0-19746 GCA_038367545.1 Beauveria asiatica | reverse complement strand
CGCCGCCTGCAGGGCTGTGAGTCCTTCAAAATCAGCGGCAATAGCATTGACGTCCGCTCCGGCACTAAGCAAGCAATTGACCACGTGAAGATGACCACCGCCAGACGCCGCTTGTAAGGCTGTGCGTCCTTTAAGATCAGTGGCAGTGGCATTAACGTCCGCCCCAGCAGCGAGCAGACATTCGACCACCCGGAGATAACCACCACTAGACGCCGCCTGCAGGGGTGTGAGTACATCACCGTAAAGTGCAGTAGCATTGACGTCCGCTCTGGAAAAGAGTAGACGATCGACCACCTCAATATGACCACTCTTAGATGCCGCCTGCAGGGCTGTGAGTCCTTCAAAATCAGCGGCAATAGCATTGACGTCCGCTCCGGCACTAAGCAAGCAATTGACCACGTGAAGATGACCACCGCCAGACGCCGCTTGTAATGCCGTTTGTCCAGAGAACCTAGTAGCAGCAGTATTGACGACCGCTCCGGCACTAAGAAGTCGCTCTACTACTCCAAGGTGGCCACCGCCGCATGCCGCCTGCAGGGCTGTCTGCCCTCCATACTCATCAGCAGCAGTGTTAGCATCTGCCCCTGCACCAAGAAGCTGATCAACTACCTTGATATGGCCGCCTTCAGAAGCCTTTCGGAGCAACGTATGAAGGCAGTAACTCGGTAATGTACGGGTTTGAAGGAAGATAGCAATAGCCTTGCTATCACCCTGTGCTGCTGAGATTTCCGTCAAATGTATTACTTCACTCCATTCATGCTGTCGCATGCCGCTTAATTCGTGATAAAGGAGTGCGTAGTGGTGCGTTTTGTGACTCCAGACAAGTAGTCCTTCTTCGCTTTGTTTTGAAAGAATTTCTCGCCATGGTATTTCTGCTAAGCTGGAACAGCCCGAAACAAGTAGCAGCCACAAGTCCCAAACGCCGCATTGTTCCTTTTCAAAGTGGACAGTATGGGTAACCCAGTGCGTTGCTGCGTATTGAAGAAACGGATGGCTGTTCTGAAGCGTTTCCTTGTCTGTTTTCTGAGTTTTTCCATACGTGGCTTCAACTCTGCCGAGGTCTGGGTCTACCATCGTTTTGTGGCGCCTGGAGGCAAAGTGGGTGACGACTTCTGAAATACGCGCCATGTTTTTCTCTCGGCCGAGAGCTGTAACGGCTAATCTCACAGGATCTAGCTGCAGTGGCTGTTGTCTTCGGCCTATGGTTGTCGTAAAATCACTGAAGTGTAGGTATGTAACGCATATCTCGCCAACAAATCGATCTGTCTCCTTTAGATCAACATGGAAACTAAAGAGCTGTTGCGATAGGACTGCTCTTGTTACAAAATCGCGGACGCTAGCATGAGCGAACTGAACTCGTGCAGGTTCCTCTTCTGTCAGGTGAAGAAGGTTTTCACACCACAATAAAATGCGGTTCATGTTATGAGGCAAACGCTCGGGCCGAGAATGCTTTTGTCCGACGTCAATAGAGACAGCTTCACGGAGCTCGTCTAATGTCAGGGGCCGTTTTGCTACCGCTGCCCATCGAAAAGTTCTCTGTACCAGCTCAAGATGTTTCGCTCGGGACAAGATACGCAGCAATGCTCGCTTGAACGTTTCTTCCAAATCTTTCGGCAGTTGGCGCAGCGATCGCCGAATATCGTCATCGCAGCTTCCAGCGCAGATTTCGTCAATCAGAAAAGTAACCCACAGAAACCTTATCGAATTGATTAGCGAGGATGATTCTCACTCTGACCAAGCAAGTACTTACATCCCGTCCGCATGTTGAGTTAGCGCATCGTTTACTTCGATTAGTAGATGGGGATCGCCGAACGCTAATTCCTCATTTTCTAGTCGTTTTTGAAGAGATGTGTCAACGTAAGAGCGAATGTCGGACGTGAGGCTGTCACACGACATGGAAACACGACTAACGGCAAGAGATCTGCCTCGCAAGTCTAGTTCAACGCTTTCACGGCTGGAAAGGAAAATTCTCAAGCATGATGTCGTAGCGGTAAGTAACGAGAGCGCGTCGAGAATAGCCAGTCGCTCAGCTGCGTCACTTTCGTCAAGACCATCTATTAGGATGTAAAAGGCTGTTGATTGCTGAACAACGTATCGAAGCAAGTCGATCCATGCATCAAGCTGGACAAAAACAGCGCAATCCAGATTTATGAGCTGGCTCTCGACATACTGCGGTACTTCTGTGCCGTCTATGGACTGTCGGATGATCGATCGAATCAATGTCTCGGCTTGCAGAGAGTCGGCATTGTCACGATTGACAAAAAAGAACGTAGCAGTGTCATGGCGGCTTTTGTGCAAGAAGATATGATTGACAACATTAGCACTGAGTCATGTCAGCAACTGGGCTTAGATTACAGTGCGAAGACGGAACTCTTACCATAGGACGGTCTTTCCAGATCCAACTTACTGCACGTTAGCGGGCTCAATTAATGGCTTCGAGATGACATACTTTTTCCGGAGCACCAGAGAAGAGACGGCCCGCTTCCGTCATACCAGCGCTTGAACTCCGGAACTGCGAAGATCCATTCCGCTGTATCGCGTTGGCGCTTTTTGCAGGCTTCCCAGAATGGAGTACGGTACTCGTGAGAAGAGAGCGACTCGAGAAGTCGCTGCCTTTCCTCTCCTGTTGGGAATCTCAGCCAGTGACTCGCTAAGCCGTAAATTAAACTTACTAGCTTTTCGCCTTAATTGTTGCTCGTGCATCTCCTTCATTGCACCAAGGTCATTTTCCATTTTGGGGATGAATTTCCACATCTTTGATCTGTCTCGGGAAGCCGCTCGTCTTTCTCTCGCCCGGAGCTCCTCATCTTCGTGTTGTGCACGTGCTGTCGCCAAGGATATCTCCTCTTTCACTTCCTCGCCCATCTGTTGTATGGCTCGCACGTCTTCTTGCATCTCTTCATGGAAAGATTGAAAGACGGCGTGTTTCAGATGCTGCTTCCCTGTGGAACATTAGCGATGGTACGAACAAGAGACCGGGACGACAGTACATGACCGTTGAAGTACCTTGACCACATGCTTGCAGCAACGGATGATGGACGCATGGAAATCGCAAAGAGCCCTTTGCAGTCGCGTAGAAGCCGGATACAGAGCTTGGTATTCGGCAAAGCGGGGGCATTGTCTGCTGACTGTCATGAAAAGGCTAGAGAGGGCCTCAAAGTATGAGGCAAAGTTTACCGCGATCTATACTTGTCAGCGCGTGGCAAAGTGCGCGCAGATGCCGCACCTACAAGCATGGTGAGCTTGACGCTACCCCAGACCAGTGCCGCTATCTCTGGGTGTGACGAGACAAACGTCCCGACCACGCCAGAGAATGCCTGTACAGATTGAAGGACGGTGGAAAGACGGCTAGAGACACCAGGACGACCTGCTGAGCGATTCTCATGCTCTAGCTGGGCGGTGAAAATCATGACGCTCTGCGCATCACGGATGGTGCCAATGATGCGTAGTTTGTGGCGTTGTTCATCCGTCAAGATGCTCTGGAATTCTTTAATGGCAGATTGCAAAGAGGCTTGTGGATTAGGACAAGTCCCAGCGGAAGAGGATGGCGCCGTAATCTCCATCGCATCGGGGCCATCCGCCGGTATTGGAAGTCTTTTCGAAACGGTGTTGAGCGGGGGGTCGGGCGGAGATTTTGCCTCGCTTTCAGCAGACTAGGTAGGTAGGGGTGGTTATGTAAGCAATGGCCGTTGAAAAGGCTTATGCCGCTGGGATTTTGCTGCGACTTGCTTGTCTTGCAGGTTTCTGGCGATGCGAACGTGATGGCCAAAGGCAACGAGGTGCACATCTTGGTCAAGACCGTCCCAGCCTGATCTTACCCGTCTTAGGATATTACACTCACACCATCAGGTGTAAACGTTGTGCACTTGATTTATTTTACTTCTGAAAGGATAGAAATTACCTTTCTTTCCACGGTAGGTCTGTCATAGGCCTCGATCAGCCTCAGCGGCACGAGTACTTTCGTGGGCGGCAGCTGTATCGGCAGGATCAGCAGCAATATCCTCTTGATTGGAAAAAAGGAGCAAGCTCGTACGGAGCCTACGCCAAATTGAACTCAGAACTACCGGATAAGTCTTATCGAGGAGCTCAATAGCCACTATAAGAAGTATTCCCTGGTACTTGCCTGCGCCACAGTACCTCCTGGTACAGCTGGATTACCTGTCAAGATCAAGTCCCCCCCTTCTTCTGACTGTTCGATTAGCCCGACTTCCTGCGCGTTACCGTCTTGCTCTGTGTCCAAAATCAAACAGACAGTGCTTTTATCATTTCTCTGACTCGGCTCAAAACCTTGTCCGCCACTTACGACTTGGATCGAACAGCAGTAAATACATCACAGCGAATTATCCGCAGGATTATCGTTGGGGGTCTGTACTAGCATTAATATTGAGTAAAGTCTGTATATCTCTTACAATCGCACCTCAGCAACAGTGATGTGAGACTGCGCCAAGATGGTACATATCAGGCTGGTAATGTGCCCGCGCTGCCACAAGGTGCGACAGCACGATCAATTCTTTTGCCAGGTAATGCAGCTTGTTTAGCCATGTAGGTAGTTGCACTCCGCAAACGCTGCATTTGCCATATTCGTCGCTACTATATGCATCAGTGCTGAGAAATATCATTCGTATTTTTTTGGGGGGGTTTTTACATGGCAGACTATGATTTATGACCTTCTAGTGATGCTTTGTATAAAGTCCGGGATTCTTGTGACCCTCTATTCTGTCGCATGTCTCTTTGAGTTCATGTCCTCTATTTGACTCTATTCCCACCCATCAAACATCGATACCTGTCTATGCCTTGGGGATGACAATGCCATAGCGCTCGTAGGGGAAATCCTCCAGCGTCTCGAGGTACTCGGCCCAGCCGTCGTCCACCTCGCCCACCTGGTGCAAGTCAACGTCGCCGGCCTCGCCTGTACGTCCGGCTAGGACCTGGGCCTCCCGGCCCGCATACTCCTTCTTGAGCATCTTATGCGGGCACCATATCACACGCATGCCCGCCCGGCGACCAGCCTCCACACCGGGCACCGAGTCCTCAAAGACGAGGCACTCCTCAGGTGTGATGGGCTTTTCCCCGGCCGGTAGCGAGTCGTTGATGGTCTTCAACGCCAGCAGGAAGATGTCGGGCAGGGGCTTGCCGCGGCCGGGCTGCAGCCGCGGGTCGTCGCCCTTGACGCGGCGCTCCTCGGGAAACACGGAGAAGAGTTCCTGCAGGTGTGTCGTTTTGAGGTCGAAGTTGCCGCGGTGCGAGCTTGTGGCGAGCGCAATGTGTACGGTGTGCGGCTTCCCTACGGCATCGGCGGACGGCGCGCCGGCCCCTTTTGTTGCATCGAGCTGCTTCAAGAGCGCGGGGACTCCGGGAAGGGGCTTGGCGGTGCCGAATAATTGTTTCTGAAAGACGGAGAGCTGAGCCGCGTACTCTTCCGTGGAGATGGGCAGCTGAGCCCAGTCGTTAAATATCTGGTTGGCTGCGGGGCCGGGCCGGCCTTGCAGGCGTGCCTTGACTGACCACGGCATTGGCGGCCGGCCGTACTTTTCCAGCACCATGTTGACGCACAATGTGTACAGGTCCTCGGTGTCGAGGAGCAGGCCGTCCATGTCAAACAGGCAGGCCCGCACGGGAGGAAAGCTGGGACAGATGGTAAACAGCGTTAGCGTGCGCACGTTTACTCAAGCATCGTTGTGACGAGCGCGCGTCGGAGAAACGTACTCGGTCTTGGGAGCCATGGCGAGTGTGATGAAGGTTGGAGAAGACGAAAAGTCAGGAAATCGTTGCACAAAGGTGTAAAGTATAATAATAAAGAAGAGTAAAGTGAAGCGACGACTGTTCGGTGAAAACCCCATTTCCGCGGGTGATGCGGCCACTTCCGCGGGGTGGTGGGGTGGCTCGATCCACCTGCAGTGTTGCCCAAGGAGAACGAAACACGACCCCTACATCACTAGGCACAGACTACACCTTTTTCCAGCCGTCGTAAAATTTGCCTCGTTTTATACAGTACAAGGTCTGATTTATGGCATCTGATGGGACTCTGGGTGCTACCTCGCCACCAAATGCCGGCGCGAATCTGGCCGGCGAATCAGATGAAGCTACCCAGGCACGATTCTCTGCCGAGGAGGAAAAGGTGTGTCGTGGATGTGCAGAATCTTGTTGATCCTTTCACCATATTAACAGATCGTGTTAGGCACTCTTGGACGAATCGGCAGAGAAGAAAGCTAGAGCGAACGAGCTTTTCAACTCTGGTGATTCCGAGGCAGCGCTCGTTCAATACGACGACGCCTTGTCATCATGTCCTGATTACAAACATTTTGAGCGAGCCGTCATCCACAGCAACATATCGGCGTGCCAACTGAAGCTCGAGGAGTGGACGGCAGCTGCCAAAGCGGCGACTAGCTCTTTGGACGCGCTCTTGGCTATGGAGCGCGAATTAGGGCTAATTCCTGAAGCCAAGTCAGAGCCCACAAAGGGCAAGAAGCAGGCCAAAAATGGCATTCAGGATAAGGCGAGCGACATTGTAAGCGGCTCAAACAAAGAAATCGAAGTGGACGAAGCAGCCAACTCGGAGCAGGCAGAGCCCCCTTTCACACCTGCTGATGTCCCAGAGGCCACCAAGAGCGACATCAGCCGCATACGAATAAAAGCGCTCCTGCGGCGAGGGCGTGCTCGTGCGGAGGCTGGAGGCTGGTCAAATTTTGCCAGCGCAGAGGAAGACTACAAGACGCTGTCCAAGATTCCTGGTCTCACGGCGGCCGACGCCAAGACGGTACGCATGCAGCTGGTGGTGCTGCCGCCCAAAGTCAAGGCTGCGCAGGAAAAGGAAATGTCGGAGATGTGGGGGAAGCTGCGAACGCTAGGAGATGGAATACTCAAGCCGTTTGGTCTTAGCACGAACAATTTTCAAATGGTCAAGGATGAGGCGACGGGCGGCTACAGTATGAACTTTCAAGGCAATCAAGGGTCATGACACTGACAACTTTGTGAGATTGCAAGGGAGAAGGGTAAACCAAATGTGCAAATAAACGTGAGGAATTTTCATATCTTCATGAGGCTATTTTATTCGTTGTCTATAATACAAGATACAAGCAATTGCCATCCGCTCACAGGTGTATGGCGGCGGCAGCGGCGGCAGCACCGCCAAAAGAGCGCACAATGCGGCCGGTAGTCACGGAAGCACGATTCTTGACGGGAGCCGAGTCATTGGCCTGCTGAGGCAGAGTCGCAGCTGCGGAATCCTCGTCCCTGGTGGCGTCACCGGTAGCCTGGGCCTTGGGAGCGCCAACACCGAGGATGTCTGCGAGAGCTTTGGTGGCCTGCGGCAGGTCTGACGCAGTGGTGCTCTCGACCTCCCAAGCGCCACAGAGGATGCCAGCAGCTGAAGCGTAGTCTGTTTTCCTCTCAAATTAGCATGCTGATGATATGTTTGGTGGCGTCGACACGCACCGGCAGCACAGGAATGGCCGACTTCGGCATAGACGCGGCCGTCAATGTCAAGGTAGTTGTCGCAGATGCAGTCAAAGTCCTTGGCGTCGACGGTTTCGAGGTTGCAGCCCTGGTTCTTCATGCCGATTTTCAGGGCCGCAAAGGCGCATTGGGGAAGATCCTTGGTGTATTCGGTCAGACTCTTGACGTAGTGGGCAGAGGAGGCAGCGGCAAGGCCGATGGAGAGGATGACGGAGAGCTTCATCATGGACAGGGAAAGTGAACGATTGCTGCAGATTTTATCAAAGTTTCTGGCGTTTTCTAGCAGCCAGAGTCGTCAATGTCCCCAGGAAGGCGAGAATTCGAGTATTTATACAACGAACTGCGTTGGCCGGTCGCCGAATCGAGACATGACGTCTGACCAGCTTACCGTCTGATTACCGGGTTCAGCGCAGCAAGGATATGATATGACAGATCCAATTGGCTTCTGATGATGGACCAATTCTACCAATGACTATCTCATTCCGCTCACAGCAAGCACCCGTGCCGCGCGAACCCACGCCAGAGTCATGAGAAGATGTAGAGTTCCATCGGGGAGAGTAGTGACTCCAACCTCCCACTCCAATCATCATTTCTGCGTGTAAAGTAAGGCCTCTATTTCAGAATGCTCAATTTTCCTTCAGTATGGTTTCCAATTTTGAGGTCAAGTGCGTGCATCCTGTTTTCCCGAATAGGTAATGCAGCCAACTGATCGTCGTCTTACTATAGCCCCCGCCCCGTGCCTGGATTGCTGTCGGTTGCGCCTAAATCTCACTTGGATCCTCGTAGTCAAGCAAGCTTAACTCTGTCCGAATCTGGCTATCCGGAAACTAGGATTATGACACACGTTCCGTGGTCCAGTCTACGGGATCTTGCTTAATCCCGCGACGACGAATCCCGGCTCGAGAAGTGGTCACGGCAAGACAAGAACGGGTCGCCCGGAGCGATTACGGTAAGCTGGTACAAGAACTAGATGACGGGAATATACAAGAGCAAGAAAGCACCGAAACCTCGAAGATACTCGTACATTGTGAGAATTCACATGGCTTTCACGTATGTCCTTGTTCACGCGCTGGTCGAAGGCCTTGAGCATTCATGCAACAAGGCGACCTTTGTAAAATAACGCACAAATCATATTGCATCGTAGTCTGGGTATCATACTCACAGCACGTCCATCTACCATACAACATACCTTGGAAAAGCTATCACTTTCACCCTTGGACGCTCCTGTTTCGGCAAACCACGCTTGCTTTGTTCGCGCTTAAGTAGCGGATTGTTACTAGAGCCCAGGATCGATAACACACATCATGAATAGCGTTCCGTTGTCCCTTCATAAAGTTCATCAAGCTTCGTCTTGACAAGCGAATGACCACCAACACACGCGAGCACAGTACACATGACATGTTCCACACTGTGTGGATGACTTTTTGGGCGCGCCGCGAAGTTCATCACAGCCGCTCAACTGCAATTGTCAATAAAAAAAATGCTCGAGCTCGGTGGGCTTTTATTATAGCACGCCGCCATCATGGCCGAACCGACGCCAGTCAATATTCTGCGCGGCCACAAGTCGCAGATTCATGCCGCGGCGTTTGTCCGCGGCAATGACCGCCTTGCAACTGGCGACGCTGACGGCTACGTGATGTTGTGGGATCTCGCCATTATGCGGCCCAAAGCCGTCTGGCGAGCGCATCAAAGTGCGATTCTTGCGATTAGAGGCTGGGGTAACGATAAAATCATAACGTGAGTGTTTGACCAGAGAACCTGGCAAGTTCTGTCTTGCTCATGCAACGCACAAGTCACGGCCGAGACCACCGTCTTGTTGTATGGCAATTACGAGCGGAGGATGAAGAAATTTTATCGAGTGCAACACCGTTGGAGCAGACAGGAGATGTCCCTCCGCAGCCGTGGATGCTACATGTGCTGGATGTCAACACAATGAACTTCTGCGCTTTTGCTGGATGCCCCAATACCCCAGGAGCGAATGCGACATTGGCGGATGACAGTAGTGCGAGCATTCTCGTCGCCCTTCCCAACACACTGTTGGCTGAATCAGTGCGTCTCAAACTCGGCCCGAGTCACCTCAATTGCACGCTAAGTCTGATTTCCTAGATTGACATATTCGAGCTACCAAGCCAGAAGCGTATTCACACAGTCAAACCCGGCGGGAAGCACGGCATGGCCATGACCCTCGCCATTCTCTACAAGGAAAAGCATCTCGTTCTGGTCGCTGGCCTCGAAAATGGCATGTGCTCCGTCTTTGTTCTCCGCGAGAACACAAATGATTGGATCACGACATATCGTGGCCAGCCACATTCACAACCAGTCTTGTCACTAGATGCCGACTCGCGAGGCAGCTATTTCATCTCGTCTGCCGCTGACGCTTTAATCGTCAAGCACCCCATACCTACTTCTTTGCAAACCATGATACCAGGGGTGCTAGCTGCAGAAAGGGTCGCCACAGTTGCAGAGGATCGTGCACCCGTGCCACAAGAGGCCCCTGCTGGCATCGGAGCGCTGTTTGCTGGCGAGCCGGGTTCTGCCGCCGCCAGAGCCACCGGCATCAGTACTCTTGACACCAAGGCCTGGGAGGACCCCATCAAGGTTGCCAACACAAAGCATGCCGGGCAGCAGAGCTTGACCATTCGCTCAGATGGCCGTATATTTGCGACTGCTGGCTGGGATTCGAAAATCCGCGTGTACGCGACCAAGTCCCTCCAAGAGCTTGCTGTTCTCAAATGGCACCGAGTCGGCGTCTATGCTGCGGCTTTTTCTCACGTAAAATCCGAGGCGGATCAGGACCAAACCCATAGCAATGAACCGCGACAGGTTGCTTCTTCGACTCAGGAAGCTGCAGCAAGTGCGCTCGTCTCAACGCCTCGGCAGGCAGCCGGAACGCGGGCCATGACGGTCAAAGACAGGCGGTTACACAAGGCGAAGCATAACCACTGGCTGGCCGCAGGAGCCAAAGACGGCAAAATAAGTCTGTGGGACTTGTATTAAATATAAATGACCACCTTTTCCTTGCAGCTTCTTCTTTCATCTCACCGACACTCGATTAGCTACACGGCCTTATCAGCATGGCTATGTTACCTTGGCAGTGTTTCTTGGCAGTATGGCGCAAGAACCAACTGCGCTCGGTCGAGCAGGACTTGTTCAAAAATGCCACAAGTTGGATTTTCACTGTGAACCGACCAAGATAACCTTATTGTATGACTCCACAGCCAAGGACTGCTCATCTTGGCTCGATTTGGCAGCTCTCTAGGGCTCGGTGGACGCTAGCTAGCTTGTAGATCGCCCCTCGGTCGCTTGGCAAAAGGCAGAATGACGATACGAAATGTTTGTGGACTTTTTGTCCAAACAGGAAGTCAGGTATTTGCAATCGGTAACGGAATCCTCACAAAAATGACGTCGTGCCTCTAGCGAGGAGCGCATGTTGGGTCTCTGAATCGGGTCCGTCATAGTCGCGGAGTTTTGGTCATTGATGTGTACATAATTACAGATCAAGTAGCATCTCAATTACTCTCGTGGGCGCAGAGTAGCAGGCGCCATTTTTTTTCTCTGCACAAAGTAACAGGCTGAGTTTCGACCAGACTTTCGAGACCAAGTGCAATGTATCATTTTGAATCAAATTCAATTCATCTAATAGGCACTCTAAATAGTTGCATGTCGCTCAACGCCCGGTCTTCTTGTCTATGCAGTGTACTTGAGGGAAAAGACGCCACGCTCGATGCTATTCACCAGAATGTAACCACTCTTCAGGTACGGGTAAACAGACCAGGCGCCGTGGAAAGTAGCCTGCCCGCCAACGGAATCATCCTCGGGGCGGACGTCAAAGAAGCCAGCCTCCTTGAAGCCGGCGCCAGTAGGATCCTGGGTGACGGAGGAAACGTCGACAATACGCAGACCAGACCCGTAGTTGGCCTGGTACGAGAGCCCATTGATGACATACTGGTTGTGGTCAATAGACTTGGCCGGGCTCTTGTAGAAGCCGGTAAAGACGGGCTTTGTCAGGTCAGAGACGTCCACAATGTAAGTCGTCGTCTTTTGGTCCGCGGCGGGGCCCGTCTTTGAGCTCTCGTCCAGCTCATCGTCGAGCAGCAGGTAGCGCATTTCCTTGTCCGCGATCCAGCCCTGGTGGGTGTACGTGGCGCCCTTGTACGTGGTGCGGGAGAGCTGCTCGGGGCTGGCGCGCTCCGTAATGTCGGCGATTGTCAGCGTGTCCTCGTTGTAGTTGAAGCAAATCTCGCGGCCTCTGTATTCCTGGTGAGGGCCGCTGTAGATGACACACTGCGCGTCGTGGACGTAGCCGTCCTCGCCGACGCAGCCCGACTTTTTGGGCTTGCTCGGGTCCGACACGTCGAGCATCCAAAGACCGGCGTTGCATCCGTCGGCGGGCTTGGTGCCGACGGCCGAGATTGTATTGGTGGTGTCGTGGGCGACAATGTTGTGGCTGCTGCCAAACTCCTTGAAGTGAGCGGTCAGATCGCTGTTGGTGCTGAATGTCTTTGGTTTCTTGGGGTCCAGAGTCAGGAGCTTGGTGAGGTCAAACACCTGCAAGCCGTGGTTTCTCGCCTCGGAACCAATGTAGGCGTGGTTGCCAATGACCTTCATGTCACGCCAGACAGAGTTTTCCGTCTGCGTCGGCAGACGGCCAATGTATTGCAAGCTGCCGTCCTTGAGCACCTCGACGAAAGCTGTGCCATCGGTCTGGCCAATGATGCCGAATTCTCGGCCGGTGGAAGACGTCCAACCTGGAGAGTTTGAGTTTCTGGTCAGCTTCAAGTCTACAGCTTGGAGTTGAAATAAGACGCACCCCACAGATCGTTTCCTTCACGCTGGCCACTGCCAGTGTCTTGGTGACGGATAAAACCGGCAAGATCCACGTTGCGGCAGCTGTACTCGCCAGCCTTGCCGTTGGAGCACTTGGTAGCAGCCTGAGCAACGTAGCGATCAGCATCGTACAAGCCCTCTGCACGATCGGTCTTCCTCTGCTGCGTCTTCAAGCTCTGCAGGGAAGCCATGGAAACAGCATTCGGTGCGCTATCGGCAGCAAGCTGCTGGGCAATAAAGGCCGCCTTGCTATTGGGCGAGACGAGGCCGGCGGCGAGGCCAGCGAGAACAAGAGTAGCCACGGGGCCTTTCATTTTGAGATGGCACAGAACTGTACTGTACTGTAGGAGAACTAATATCAACAATAATCTGTCTGGAAGATACTCTTTGCTCTTTTTATACTTGTTCAGCCTGGGGGCCGGTCTAGACTACACCAGCGCATCCCTGGCCACTGTCATTTCTATTCAGCTTCAATGGTACGCAATCTACAAGAGAGTCACCCGGCTTCAATACGAGACCGTACCGTCTGAACTTGAGCTTTTCGGGCAGGTGTATAGTGAAGTTGGGTATCATCGAGACTGGAGGCTAGAAAGATTCCGTAAGACCGAGCCATTGGCGTGGGGTTGTGCTCGTAACGTGATTGTGGGTTGCCAAGCAGTGGTGACGAGCCTCGGGGGAATGTATGGCTATCTCAAACCTAATCATGTAACGTAAATAGTCAACTAGTGAATGTGCAATACTTTAGGGGCGGCTTCGTTGCATTGGCTCTAAGAGACTACAACTCTCCACAGTATGCCATGTGCCACACATAGGCTCACAAGGTTTCTATGCAACCCTCAAGTCCTGCTCAAGTAAAAAAAAAAAGAAAAAGAAAAAGAAATAATTACTGATTGCTGTCAATGTAGTAATTCAGCCAAGTCCGAGTTAGCACCGTATACTCGCGATAGACACGCCAAGCCTTTGTAATCATGATACCCTGTCGGTTTTGGTCACTCGCTTCTCGCAAACCCTCCCTGACCTTCCGTTTTTGTCAAAGAGCCAAGACTAAATTGCGGGGAAAAGTAGCATCACATCCTGTCGCGTGCTACGAATCAGACCTGATATTTTTTTGTTGTTTTTTCTAGTTACGGGCAAGCTACAAACGGCATCCGAGAAATAGAGTTGCAAACTAAGCTTAGCCGCTGTATCAACACGGTTCGTTCCTCTTGGCGGTCTGAGCCACGTGTCTAGCCACGACTGGAATTTGGAAATGCCGACGGCTTTTGGCTCGGCCATGCCAAGTCATCTATCAGTTATAGTAGTCCTTGTCAATAGCAGGAACATCTCTCCGTGTACCAAACCACTCTTCACTTGACATGTTTCTTTCTACCTTGTTCACATGGCATGCATCTGCTTGTTTGCCGTGCATCATTACATCTTTATTAAATATTTATCAAGCCCTCCCTATGGGCCATCTATTCTAGAACAACTTGAGCCAAAAAAACGCCGAGAGATGAGAGCAAAGTCCAGCTTGCCAAAGGCTTCAACCTTTTAAAAGCGCCTAACTAGGCCATACCACCAGCACCAGCGCCCTGCTTGAGCTTCGTCCAGCGAGTAAAGAGACTGACCGTGGTGGCAACGCCAGTAGCCGCAATGCAGAGAGCAAAGACAACTTTGAGACCGTGCATGTACCCATCAATCACGACGGGGATCTGGTCGGCAGGGAAAGCGTGTCGGATGTTGGTGGCACCAGTCAGGATGAGAGTGCCCTTGTCGATTTCTGGAGCGTGCCGCAGAACATAGCTGACCATCTGGTTCAGGAAGGCAGACTGGGCAGCCGAGACGAGGAAAGCTCCGCCGAGGCCCTGGAAGAACAGAAGCATTCCAGTAGCCGAGGCGAGATCCTTGGCCTCGACCGTGCCCTGAACGATAATCATGGGAACCTGAAAGGCAGCGCCCCAGCCGGCGCCGGCGACGATCTGGTAGCCAATCCAGGTGCCGGTTGACGTGTTGACGTTGAAGAGGAAGAGCAGTCCCGCGCCGATGGTGGCAACGGCACCGCCGCCGATAAGAAGAGGCTGGTAGTAGCCGGTGGCAGAAACAATGGCACCGCTAGCAATGGTGGAGATGGTGACTGCAATGATGAAGGGCAGGTTCCGGACACCGCTCATGGTCGGACTCGCATTGTGCACCGACTGAAAGTATACAGGAATGTAGTAGATGGCGGCGAAGAAGCCACCGGCAAAGATGAAGCTGTAAATCATGGCGACGACAATGGCGCGGTTCTTGACTAGGTGAGGCGAAACCATGGATCGCTCACCCTGAAAGTACTGAACTGCGACCCAAGCACCAATGATGGCGACAAAGCCGACAAGAAGACCGATGACGGTGGAAGAGTTCCAGGCGTGGGCAGATCCGCCGTATTGGACGGCGAGGATGTAGGTGATGGTGGCACCCATCATGAGAACGACGCCAAGAGGGTCCGTCTGCAGAATCTTTTCCTTGAGAGGGGCCTGTTCCGGGACCGCCGCGCGGGGCGTCTGGAAGAAGAGGAAGATGACGCCGGCGGAAACGGCGCCGATGGGCAGGTTGATGTAGAAGCACCAGCGCCACGAGACGTTGTCGGTAAAGGCGCCGCCCAGCAGGGGACCGATGACGCTGGCCAGGCCGTACGAGGCGCCCAGGATGCCGGTAAAGGCGGGCCGCTTCTTGGGCGGCGCGGAAAAGGCAATGATGGTGTAGGCGCCGGCTCCGAGGCCGGCCGCGCCAAGACCGGCAATGGCACGGCCCGTGATGAGAGCCTCGGCGTTGGGGGCGGCGCCGCAGATGACGGAGCCGACCTCGAAAATGAGAATGGCAATGAGGAAGGAGGCTTTGAGAGGAAAGTACTTGTAGATTTTACCCCAGGTCGACTGGAAAGCGCCCACGGTCATGAAGAATGCGGCGCCGTACCAGCCAACCTTGTCCAAGCCTTGGAACTCTTCTGTGATTTTGGGAATGGCAGTAGCGACAATGGTCTACAATAGAGTAAGTATATTCAGTTTTTTTTTCTTTTTTTTTTTTTTTTGGTAGGTTGGGGTGCCTCCTCGATTTAAAACTGACCATGTCGAGGGCGAGGAGGAAAATGGCGAGGACGAGAGCGACGACGATGAAGACGAGCTTGGTGCCGGAAGGGTATTCATCTTCACTCGGCTCGCCGGGCTGCTCTGCAGATTCTTCATTGTCAAACTCAGTCTTGCCGCCAACAGAGCTGGCGTAGGGAATATTTTTCTCGAGGGCGTGGTCGTCACCGGCGAGCGTTGATGTGGTGGAGGTTGCCCAGCCCGGTTCGCGGGGCACCTCGAGGGCGTTTGGTGCCGATGCCATTATGCCAACAGTTTCTCGATGTTCTGTCCAAGCTTCAAGAGCAACTTGGGACTAATTGAGGTAGTTGTAGACTGCGGGATATTACAAGGGCTGTTATTGTGGTAGTCTGCCCGTCGTGTAAAAGGTTTGTCATGTAGGCTGGATCTGGAAATGCAGAGGGGACGACAGCCTGAATATATAGAACTGCCCTTTCAATCTGACGATATAGACTCTCCCTCTCAAACATAACGCGGAGAGATATTCTGAGTGAATCTCCCCTTTAAGCCAGCTCCAAAAAAAAATAACAGCACAAGCAGCTTTGCACCAGTTGTACCGACCGGGCTTTGGGCCAAACGACTTGCGGACCCGAGAACCGTGCTTCAAGTCCACCCAACTCCGCCACCAGCCAACAAATCCTCGATGGATTCACGGTGGGCCGGGGGCCGCAATAACAGAGATGGTTCATGGCTGAAATCGGCCTGGCAAAAAGCTCCGCCAATTGTCGCTCGCGAGAGCCCACAAGGCAACGCGTTATGCTGGGCGTAGTTAGCCGCGTAGATAGGGTCATCAACCGTTATGGCTGAATGGGTACAAGGCTCTTGCGGCTACTTTGGGAATGAGCTAAAGAAGATGGCTGCATGTGCTGCTCAGCACGTGGAATGGCTTGAAACCACTTCCGCACCCAATTTCGTCATGTTCACTCGTGATTCGTACGCCTACTTAGTCGCAAGGTTTTGCCTTGCGAGAACTTGTTAGCTCGTGCACTACTTTGCGGCTGCTACAGCACATCTTGCGGCGGGCGCAGTTTTTGACTCATGAAATAGGAGAAACAAGATGAAAACGATTTGTTCCAAGTTACACAAGTCCCCGTACTTGCATTGCTTCTCGTGAGCCTCTTTTCCTTCTTGGCGTCAGCTTTCGTCAGCATTCAAGCAGAATCATGCTGCTACAACCAGAACAAGGGATCAACATTCTCAACTATCCGTAATCAGTAGAGCCTTCTTCCCCTTCCCTAGTGGAGCAACTAGTGGACATCTCCAGCTGTCTTGTCGGAGCTTGCGGACATTGGGGGACTAGCTCAGACTTGGTCGAACAAACCTCAGACTTAGTCGAAGTGGGGCAAAAAACGGCAGAAAAATGATGCTTAATTACAGATGCTCTACAGCTACGTTATAGGTAGATAACTAGCTAGCTACTAGCGACCGTGATAATGCTAGTATTAGCGGCGTTAAGCTTAACTAGCTAGCTATAGGAATTAACTAGCTAGCTATAGGAATTAACTAGCTAGCTACTAGCGACTATAATAATACTAGTATTTATAGTATTAAGGTTAACTAGCTAACGTCGGCCACCCACTTCTCGGCACCACCTACTTCTCGGCAGGTTACCTTAATTATAACCCACTATATAGAACCTTTATAGAAAATCTAAATAAAATTTAAATAATATAAAAATATTACTTATAGGTAAATAAATTAATAATTAACTAGCCCTTTAATAGGTTATATAATATTTAGCTAATATTACTAGGTAATTACTTAGTAAGCTATTAGTATATATTTTTAATATTAATTATTTATATAAATAAATTATTAGGATTTATAATAACTATTTAATATTTTTTTAGTTATAATAGCTTTAATTTTAATTTAAGGTTTAATATCTTATCTTCTATAAATATAATTTAAGCTTATTAAATATTAAATTACTTTTTAATCTTCTACTATATTTAATTAACTAACTACTAGTTAATTAACTATTATTATTATTATTATTAAATTATACTAATTAGACTTATATATTTATCTAGTCCTACTATTATTTATAGGTAAAGGAAAAACTAGAGTCCTTAGAGGAAAACCCTTACCTCTTTAAGTGTCTTTAGTCCTATATTAGCTTCTAGTAGGGGTCTATAAGGCCCCTCTTCTTAATTAAGTTTCCTAAGGGGCGGCTATTTAGCCTATAGATTATAGGTTTTCTTAGGCTTAACTTAGGGTTATATCTATATATTAGTCCTTATAGCTTTAGCTATTACTATTATCCTAGGGGTATAGGGGGGGCTAATTTCTATCTCTTTAGCTAATCTAGTTAATTTAGCTAATTAGTATTTATAAGGGAAATGTATATTCTCTTAGGGCTATACTACTTCTTAGTTAAGACCTTATTATCTTTAAGGTAAGCTAGTTAATACTTCCTTTTCTTATATACTTATTATTATTATATTTATATTTATTATTATTCTATAAATAATATATAGGTATACTTAATAACTTATAAGTTAGGATTATATTAAGGTCTTACTAGTTACTATTTTATCTTAGTCTACTAATAATATAATTAACTTAATAGCTACTTATTAGATTTTCCTTAGCTAATTTATTATTATTAGTAGTTAGCTAATAAAGATAAAGGAGGCTTAAATCCTTAATTCTTAGCTTCTTTTCCTTTTTTTAATAACTATAATTATTATATATCTTCTTTTTCTTTTACTCTCTTTTATCTTTTATTACTTTTATATACTATCTAATTAAGCTTATAATATTCCTTATTTATAGATTTAAGTTAATTATATATAATAAGCTTTATACTACTATTATTACTAATAAGTAAATAATTCTTTTCCCCTTAGTCTAGTATAAGCTAGCCCTAATCCTAGCCTAACCTAACTAGTTTTAATTAATTATTTTACTCCCCTTATTACTATTATAGTAAGTAACTATTTACTTATTATTCTTATTATAGCTACTAATTAGGCTAGTTTTACTATTATTCTACCTTTAAGATTTCTAAGAGTAAAGAGCTCTTTCCTTAGGAGAACCTTAAGCCTAAATAAGGTAACCCTTAAGATACCCCCTATAGCTACTACCTTAGCTAAATAAAAATATCTAGTAAATTAACTTATTTCTAGCCTATATATATATATTACTCTTTAATTAATCCTAAGTCTATTTTACTAATAAATATAACTAGTATTAGCTTATATATTAAGTATATATAAATAAAATAGTACTACCCCTATATAAGTTCCCCTTACTCCCTAGTTAATTTTAATCTTAATAATAATAAGTACTAGCCCTAGTTAAACCCACTATAACTACTATTTAAGCCTAGTTATAAGAGTACCCTAGCCTTATTATAAGTAAGGCTCTAGCTAACCCCGCTTTTTAGCCTTTAATATTAGTAATAACTTAGGCCTACTATAATATAGGTAGTCTTGCTGCTGAGGAGGCCTAGGATTAGGCTTATACCGCTGGTGGGGCCGTTCTCACCGTCACTATCTCCACCGCCGCCGGCGTCGCTCCCGCCGCCGCTCCTGCCACTCCCGGTACTACCCCGGCTCCCGCCCCCGCTAACCTTACCGCCCCTACTAACCCCTCTACCCCTAGTTAGCCCCTAGCCTTAGTCAACTAGGCCTTACTCTCTAAGATACTCTTAGAGTTACGCACTATCTCCTACCGCCTAGGATTACTTATTAACGCCGCCTCTGCCCCGCGTCGTCCCCCCCGCGGCCCCCCCTCTAGCTTAATACTACCGCCGCCTCATCCTCCTCCCCGCCCCCCCGTTACTAGCGCCCCCGCTATAGGCCCTAGTAGCTCCTAGGGTACTGCCGCTAGCCTAGAGCTAGATAAGACTAGGGGTCTCCTAACCCCTAAGTAACCTATTTATAGCTACTAAGGGCCTAATTAAACCCCTTTCTTTATTTTAATAATAAGACTAATATTTAGCCTAGTTAGCCCCTTTTTAGCCTTAGTAAAGCTCTTATTCTAGTTTAATTTATTAATAAAATCTATATTTTCTTTATCTAACTCTCTCTTAGCTTAGCCCCTAGTTAGCCTTAATTATAACCCTATTCTTATATATATTAGCCTCCCTTCCTTATAAACCTACTTTATAATCTTTTTACCTTCTACTAGGTTATTAAGGGTATAAAGTATATCTTATTACTCTTATATTAATATTACCTTAGTAATATCTCTTCTTATAGTGTAATTATTACTAAGGGAGAAAGTAGCTAAAATATATAAAGTATCTACTACTACCTATAAGACTATTAGACTAGTTTATAATACTAATAGAAATATAGTCTCTCTAAGGGTTTTATATATATATAAAGTATTTATTAACTCCTAATTAGGAGGT
>JAAHCF010000504.1:0-28270 GCA_038367545.1 Beauveria asiatica | reverse complement strand
TTTTTTTTTGCATTCCTGCGCTGGTTGTATTTTGGCGGCTTTTGCTGCACGAGCACATGCATGCCAGGTGACGTGCACGGGTTGCTGTCAACAGGTACATACAAAACCACATGGGCCCCCTGCATATATAAAAGTACAAAAGACCCTCCCCCAGGAGAGTCAAGATTCCCTGTGACCTCATCTCTGCTCACTGCAACCTGCAACACATCTGGCCCTCTTTTGGGAATTGAGCACGAGTCGAGGTAATTGACCGCCGTTGCTGCAGCGTCCAGAGTTCCTGGTACAAGTACCGAATCGCGCCTCGTGTAAGCCCCTCCACCAGCTTCCGCTCGCATCATGGCCGCGCCGCGACTAACTCGCTCATCACAGCAAAACACTTTTCCAAACATGGTCAATTTCTTCAGAGCGGCCGTCGCCAGTGTCGCGGCCCTTGTCGGCGCCGCGCAGGCCGCCGCCATCGGCAACACCTTTGCGTCGGGCTACCCCGGCTCGATTGAGGTGCGGTCCACGAGCCCGCTCACGATCCGGTACTCGACGTCGCAGCCCGACGACCGCAACTGGATCGGCATCTACCCGGCCGTCGACGGCGGCGGGCCGGACAACCAGCAGCTGGGCGCCAAGGCCTCTGTCAAGTGGGCGTACGCGCCGGGCCTCGACGGCACCGTCACGATCCCGACCGACGGCCTGCCCGGCGGCGACTACAAGGCCTACTTCCTCGCGCGCGACGCCTACCTCTGGCAGGGCGCGCCGGTGCAGTTTTCGCTCGACAAGAGCTATCCGGGCGTGCTCAGCGTCGCCAGCGGCTACCCGCTGCGCGTGCAGTACAACACGACGCGGCCCAACGACAGGAACTGGATCGGCGTCTACTTTGCGTCGGGCGGCGGGCCCGACACGGGCGCGCAGCAGCCCAACGAGAGCGCGGTGCGCTGGGCGTACGCCGGCGCGGCCCAGGGCTCGGTCGAGATTCCCACCGACGGCTTCGGCGACGGCGTCTACAAGGCGTACCTGCTCGCCGACGACGGCTACGAGTCGCTGGCCGCGCCGCAGATCTTCGCCCAGGGCAACGCCGTCTTCAAGGGCGCCCTCGTCGTCGACTACGCCGCCGACGCCTTTACCTTTCACTACACCACGCAGCGCCCCGCCGCCAACAACTGGATCGGCATCTGGCCCGCCGGGCAGGGGCCTGACAGCCAGACGGGCGTCGGCGCCTCGCTGGCGTGGGAGTATGCGGCCGAGGCGCGCGGCGTCAAAAAGGTCGACGCGAGCAAGCTGGCCTCGGGCCAGTACCAGGCGTTTTTCCTCGCGAGCGACAAGTACAACTGGCTTGCGAGCCCCATCACCATTCACAAGTGAGCATGGGTGCGCCTTGTCTTTGCCATGTGGGAAGCGAAAATACCGGTTGCTTCTTTTTGCGTACGCGTTTCCAGCTGTGCATGTCAAAGGTCGATTAATTGAAGCAATCATCTTTGAAGCAATCATCTATGCGAGCGGCTATATAAATATCGAATCTTGGCTATAATTTCTCCTTGTTTGAAAGACGGCAATCATGACTTGCAACGAGGAATGTCCCTACCCCACGGGCTCGAGTTGCATCATTCAACATTAGGATAGCTTGGGCCGCACTGTATATAGGGAAACAGTACATACACAACACTATACATACAAATATTCATCCTGACCCATCTGCCGCGGTCGGTGCTGTCGCGTCTAGCTCTGCCCTTTCCTAGAATTGTCATCCATGGCCGTGGTTTGCAGCCCCAACTGACACTCGTCGCTTGATGCACGCACATGTGTTATAATCACGTTTCAATAGTGAGACTCAAGCGAATAGTTGGCATTACTCTTTATATACGGTTTCATATTGAGTATCAACTCAAACAGGGGATGAGCTACGTTGGTACAAGGTTCGTAGAAGAACTGCATGGCCTCTGACTCAACAATGCCCTATCTACATATAGCCAGCCAGTTAGTGGCCATCGGATCAGTTGAGCAGAGGGACTTCTCGCCAGGCCCGTAGCCCTTGACGGGGCTGGTGCTGCCCTCGGTGGTGTTTAGGTAGTAGGTCTGGTAGGCATCGTTGGTGGAGTCACCGATGCAGAGAGCCTCGATGGCGGCGCCAAAGTGGCAGGAAGAGATACTCTTGCCGTTGATGACACTCTTAAGTAACTATTCGTGGAATATCCAAGGTTATCCCCCTACTAGCCCCTTGACGCTTTATTCTGCCGTGTCTCCTGAGGTCTCCTATGCTGCCTTGGAAGCACCTGCACCCCAAACGAAGGCGCTTAAAATATATTAATGAGACCACCCTACATTTACGTCGTGTTAATTTTTGCCATGGCTGATACTAATATCTGCCTATATAAAAGGACTTACAAAGGGTGCTGGTGCTTGTTTTGGGTTTTTATCTTTGATTCTTCCAATCTGTCCTTGAAAATCCTTAGGTTATCTTGTGTTAGTTATATCATAGCTTACACCGATTTTACTTATGACTTACAAATCCTGCCCCTTGTGGGTTTGGAAGCGCAAGCGCGACCCCAATAATCATAGTGACAACTGCTGTGGTTTTCATCATATATAAAGTATTGTTATCAAAGCAAGTCACTGATATTAGTCTGTGTTGTAGGTTACTCTAAAAGCGAGGCTTCCGGCGGATACAATAGTACTATATACTTTTTGTTCTTGTTGTTAACTTAATAATCTAGTACTGTATTACATCTACTAATATACCAAGTAAATAAAGGACAGGTGGATACAATTTCGCCCTGGTTGCCCAACCAACACAATTGTGCGAAGCAGTTAGCCAGAGACGACTCAGAATCATTTTCCCCGTGCATTCCTCTCCCTAGACAGGTCGACTTGAATAAAGGCTTTGAATCACCATAGCAACACACGAATTAGTTGATTTTATTGTCATCTAAGGAAAGGGCTTGTTTCCCTGAAACGCAAAACAGTTTCTTTCTCCAAAAGCGACAGCCAGTTTAGCCCTCAAGTGTACTGGTCTGTGATTTTTTTCGCTGTTTCACACTGGATAAACCAATGTAGGATCGGCGTGCTGAGATGTCATTTTGTCAAAAACCTCGTGTGATGCATTGCCCCCTACTATCTTAAAGGCTAAGCCAACAACCTAACACGACAAGACTTTGTTGCGGTTTCAATATTAGGATCGCCGGACATGGAATTGATATCAAGATGGTGTTCACAATTTGGTGTTTTCATTGCGTAATGTCTTGTACAATTTTGCAGCGTTTCCATTACAACGTTGATTTAGCATCTGGCTTTGAGAATCGCTCGTTGTTTGCCCAGCTCCTCGGTATGAATCTATGCCAGTGTGAATAGCCATCCGCTTTGCCAAGATGATGATAACCCTTGACCCTCGCATCAAACAAATCCACATCCCGATATATGATTTGAAATTACCAGTGATCTAGAGGATTCGAAAAAAGATTGGTTTGCCCTCGCAGATTTTACCTTGAGCAATTTTCTGTTATTACCGTTACTTTGTTATTAGGTCGGATATTTAGCGAGATTACCACCAAAACAAAAACAAACCTACTCCCCGTTTGTCTCAGACAGGCAGTGGTAGATCACTAGACTCACCGACTCGCCGTTGGAGTGCATCGACGGCCTGGCCCTGCAGCGTCAATAGTTGATTTCTAGTTGATGCGCGGGCCGGTCGGTGGTGATGATGGCTTGATAGAGGAGAGGAGCAGAGGAGGTTTAGTTGTGCACTGTAGAGCAGCCACAGAATGTGCGTGCTCAGGGCAGTCGGGGGCATCTTTTAGGCCGTCTTTTCAGAACTGCCCGCTAAGAATGGGCCCCAGATCGCCCCAGGATCGCTATAACTCGTGATAAGCAACTACGAGAATGCCTGCAAACAAAATCCTTGCCAACACTTCACCTCAAGGTATCGCACCTTAAAGACAATGCATCTCGTAGAAAATTATCAGAATATCAGTACACAAAGCAGCCATTCCTTCACTCGACCAAAGCAGCCTGCATCTTCCGTGCCCCGCGGTTGGTGGATGAATCTACTCCCGCTGCTCTAGCCTTGCCATAGCCTCCACTAATAATAAGCCATGGTCCGTCCCCGTATTCTTCTGCCACCATCCTTTCTTCATCCAGCATCCACCCCCAGAGAGGCTTGCGATACCCGTTCGCCCCCCATCAATTCCGCCTCTGATACCTTGCTATATCCGTTATTTGACCCATCGACTGCATTTGATTACGAGATTATCCCCGCTTGCCATCCCAAACTAATAATGCATCTAAATTTGGCTCACAAACTCCGCTGAGCTAGGAGCCGGCTGAACTGCTCGACACCAAACGAACAATAGCCACGGAACTTGATCAACCACAGGCACGCTGCAGCAATCTGTCTGATGATTCTATCATTATACGCCCTCTGTAGTGGCTCGCTTTGCTTTTTATCGCACTTAACTTACTGACATTACAGGTAGTACGGTTATATATAAAGTACTATGCTGACGACCTGTGATATTATCTGTTTAAAGCAGGCCTTACTAATAGACGCCTTTAACTTAGTTTAGTAGCAATGACGAAGCAGAACTAGCGAGTAAGAATAAAACCTAAAGGCCCTATCTGCCCTATTTAGGCCGTGATCACGAGTTTTTTTACGTTCTTATTTATAACGTCGGTCACTAGCGTTTTAAACGAACCCCCCTGCTAATTAGTTAGCTTTATTAGGTATAGCTTTAGTTAGTATATATATAAAGCTAAGATAGAAAGGGATAAGTCTATATTAGTAAAATAGAGCTAATTTTATTTTAAGCTATCTAATTAACTAGTTTTATATTTATATTCTCTATTAAAGAGCTTTTATACCTAAAAGTAATTATATTAAATAGCTAATTAGAATACTTAAATCTATTAGTATATATAAAGCTAAGCTACTTAATTAGCTAATTATCTAAATATTAATTAGTTAAATCTCTATATTCTAGAATCTACTCTTAGTTTCTTAGGGTTAGTGCGCTTAGAGCCTATTAGCTAGTATAGAATAATATACTCCTAGTAGGGTATAACCCTAATAGATCTAACTAGATTAGGAAGGAATTAGTACTACTAAACTAACTAATTAGTAGGGGGGTTTATTTAAAATGCTAGTAACTGATATTAGTCTTAGTAGGTTATTTTATATAGTGCTTACTTATAAAAAGTAATATCTTTACTTTTTTAGAAAATTAGAAAAAAAGATTTAAATTTTTCTTAGACTTAGAAAAGTTATATAAATTTTCTTTTATACTTTTTTTTTATTATACCTTTTATATTAACTTAAATATCTTTATCTCTTTTTATTATAATAAAATAATAGTTATAAAGAGTTTATTATTCTTAATTTTATATAATAAAATAAATTAAAAAAGTAATAATTTTATATTATAATAATAAAAAAAGAAGATTTTAATATCTTTTATTTACTAATAATTAAGATATTTATTTAATAAAATAAAATAAAAATTAAAAAGTTATTTAAAAATATAATTTATATAATATCATTATATAAAATATATTAATAAATTAATTTACTAAAAACTAATAACTAAAAAATAATTATATTAATAATATAATAATATTTTAATAGCTTATTTAAGATATTTAAATATTTTATATATTAAAATAAATCTTTTTTAGTTTATTAGAGTAGTTATTAAAAAATATAAAATTAAAGTTATTATAAAGGCTTTTAATAAAAATAAAAATATTAGTTTTTTTATATATTATTAATTAAAAAATAATATAATAAAAATAATTTTATTTTTCTTTATAAACTAAATAATTATATATAATATTATAAAGAAATACTTTATAGCTTATTATAAGCTTTATTAAGTCTTTATTAAACTATTAAATAATAATTTATTTTACTTAAAGATAATTAATATAAAGTATATATATTACTTTTATAAGTATATTAATATTATTAATAATATTTATATTAAGGCTTTTATTTAATAAAAAGTCTAAAAATAATTTAAAGATTAGAAAAAAGACTTTTTATAAAATATTTTTATTATTATAAAATTAAATAGTACTTTCTTATTTATTTTACTAAGTATTAAAGATTTAACTAATAATATAATATTAATATAAATTATCTTCTAAAAAAGGCTTTTTTTAATACTTAAGTATAAATTTTATTTATATAATACTAGCTTTATTATTTAAATAAGACTTTTTTATTATCTATTAAAATAAAATACTATTTAAAAAAATAAAAAGAAAGTAATTAGAAATTAAAAATTATTATATAATTATATAATCTTTTATACTTAAAAGTTTATATTATTATTAAAAGGGTTTTTAAAATAATAAAATAAAAGTTTTAAATCCTTTAATTAATAATATTAAAGTATAGTTTAAAAAAGTAAATATTAATAATATTTATTATAATAATATTATAAAACTTTATTAAAGCTTAAGCTAAATTAGATAAGGTTAATAATAAAAAAAAATAAAATAAAAAAATAAAAAAAAAGTTAATTAACTTAAATATATTAAACTTAAAGAAGCTCTATAAAAGAATTCTTATTAAATAATAAAAAAGTACTACTAAACTTAGACTAAAAGAAATACTAATATTACTAATAACTACTTAAGTAATACTTAAGTTAATAATAATAAAGCTAGTAATAATTTTAATAGTAATTTTAGTTAGCTTAAAGCTAAGCTTAATAGTAATAATAATAATAATAGTAATAATAAATTTTAAGCTTAAGTTAATATTTTACTTTATAAGGCCTAAAAAAGGCTAAAATAAAAGTTAAAATTTACTTAAAAGTAAAGTAAGGCTATTACTTAAAGAGCTATTTATTATAATAACTTTATTTATACTACTAGTTTAATATATAAAGACTAACTTTATTAATAAAAATAAATATATTTTTATATAAAAAAATATAATATAATTTTATTATTTAAAAGCCTAAAAGCTATTTTTTATTATAATTATTTTTTTATATTTTATACCTCTTAAATAACTTAGTAAAAAAACTAATTTTTTTTAATTATTTATACTTATTTAATAATACTCTAATTTATTTATATAATTAATTATATAATCTAAGAATATATTTAATTCTTTTTTTTATATTTATACTAATCTCTTTAAATATAAAAAACTTTACCCCTTAAACTACTAATTCCTTTAATTTAATTAACTTATAAATTATTTTATTTAATATTATTATTATATTTATTTTTAATATACTTTTTAAGCTCTTATAATATTTTAAAAGTAATATAGCTAATAAAACTAATATAGCTTAAATAGTTAATAATAATAAAAATAAGCTTATAATTAATAAGCTAATAATTAATAAACTATTTAATATAATTTTATTATTTTTAATAAAAAAACTAAGTTATTTATAAATATTCTTTAAAATAACTAATCTTATATTATTATTAATTTTAATAATAATTATTTTAATTCTTTAAATATTTAACTAAATTTTAAAAAGTAAGTTAAGATTTACTAACTTTTTATTAAAGAGGTATTTACTAGGTTTTAATATAATATTTAAGACTTCTTTTTAATATTTTTAAGGTAATTTAACCTTTAATATATTATAATTATATATAATATTATTATATTTTATAATATTTTTATATATTTTATTAATATTTTAAATTTAAATTTAATTTAACTTAAACTTTTATATATTAAAATTTATATTTAAAAAAACTTTATAAAATTTATTAATTATTTAATAAAATAGTTATTATATTTATTATATCTATAGAGTTACTAGTTCTAACTAAGTAAGTATATACTATATATATACCTATATATAGCTATAAGTAGCTAGAATCTAACTAATACTAGCTAGTAAGAATTAAGCCTTTTATATACTATACCTCTAACCTCTTTTAAGTCTAATAAGTAGTAATAATTACTAATAATAAGTATATAGCTACTAAGACTAGACTATTAATCTAGTCCTTAGGTTATACTTATATTATTATTAAAGACTAATTCTAATTACTAAACTAAGAGTATTATTAAGGGTAATATTAGTACTAACTAAGTATAAGTACTACCCCTAAGCTTATTAAGTTAACTAAACTATTAGTATAATTATAATCTATAATAACTATATAATACTAATACTAACTAACTATTTAATAACTATACCTTTAACTAGGCTATATAGTAATTCTATTTACTAGCTACTAGCTTACTATAAGCTATAACTATCTAGCTAGTACTAGCTATAACCTTCTTTACTTTCTTCTTATATCTTCTCTACCTTTCTTATACCTAATTCTAGTTATAGGCTTATTATAAAGCCTTAATTAGCTATAGTAATATAAGTACCTTTAAGTATAATAGCTATATTAGTAAGATTAGAAGTACTATATATATAGTCTTTATAAAAAGACCTTTTTATTATAGAATTAGCTATTTTAATACTTTTAAGTACTCTATAATACTACTAAGTATAAGTTATAAGTAGCTTACTAGCTAATTCTAATAGCTAGCTTATTAATTCCTATAACTAGCTTATTAATAATACTAATAGCTAATTATAAAAAGCCTATTTATAGCTTATTAATCCTTATATTACTATATTTAAATCTATTAATTATTATATAAGGCCTTAACTAGTTATTAGATCTTAGCTAGTATATTAATTAACTTAAATATATACTTTAGTTAAGGGACTAGATAATATAGTATTAGAAGGGTTAATTTTATACCCTAAAAGGTGATTATTATAACCTTAAGGGCTATAACTAAGACTAAGGGCTATAGATCCGCGACCTTCGTCGCCAGGCCCAGGGGCTGCCGCTAATACGCCGCCGTACTAAGCCAAGACCGCCGTTAGTATAGACCTTACACCTGCCAGTAGCCAGCCAGCCAGCCAGCCAGTCAATCTCTACGCCCGCCAGCCAGTCAATTCCTACGCCTAGTTAGATAATTAATATACTTAACGCAATCTCTACGCCAGCCAGCCAGCCAGCCAGCCAGCCAGCCGGTCAATTCCTACACCCTACTAGTCAATTCCTATAGCCAGCCAGATAATCAATATACTCAAACAGTCACTACTAACTACTAGCCGGCGAGTTATAATAGAACTAGAAGAGCGGAGAGAGGAGTATTATTAGTAAATTAAATAGTTAATATATAACTATCTAGGGATATACTAGTAATAGGGATATTACCTTCTTTTTCCTTAATTAGGGGGCACTTATTATATCTATTATATCTATAGAGTTACTAGTTCTAACTAAGCAGGTGTGTGCTATATATATACTCGTATATAGCTATAAGTAGCTAGAATCTAGCTAGTACTAGCTAGTAAGAATTAAGCCTTTTATATACTATACCTCTAACCTCTTTTAAGTTTAATAATAGTAAATTATATATTTAAAATTATATTATAATAAAGTTATTATTAATAATAATTATATAAAAGTACTTAGAAAATACTTTAATTTACTTTTTTATTTAAAAAAATTAAATAAATAAGTTTAAAAATTATATATTATTATTATTAAATATAAAAAAAAAGTATTTATTCTTTTACTTTAAATAAACTCTTAAAACTCTTAAAAGAGGATACTACTTAGTTAATACCTTTTTATAATAAAATACTTAAAGTTAGTTATAAAGAATTTATAATCTTTAAAAGTCTTAAAAAATACTAAAAAATATAACTTTATTAAAATAAATACTTTATTTTTAAAGCCTTAAATAATAATTTTATATTAAATATATAATAAGATAAAATAATACTTTTATTATTAAAATCAGCTAGTATAAGTACTAAAGTAACTTACTAAGGTTTTTTAGTAGGCTAAGAATAAGAATACTAAAAAAATCACGATTATAGCCTTATAGAGACTTTCTCCTATAGAGCCTTAATAAAGGCGAGGAGGACCCTCTTTAAGCGCTTTCTAAGGAACTTAATTATTCGCTTTAGGAGTTAAAGTACCTATATAAGTCTTAATATTTATATATTTAGAGCTTAGCTAGTAAATACCTAAAAGCTAACTATAAATTTATAAATAGATACTAGTTTTTTATTAAATTCTCTAATAATAGTATCTAAAATAGTTTAGATATAAGAGCTTAGATATATAATAAGTTAATAAAAGTTCTATATATTTAGTACTAGTATTACTAAAATATATATACTTAAGCTTTTAATAAATTAATAAATATATATAATAAAATTATTTTTAAAATCTAATTAAATTAACTTTTACTTTATTTATTTAAAGCTCTTTTTTTTAAATAATACTTATCTTTTTATAAGGTATTAAACCTAAAAGAATATTCTTTTAATATATTTTATTAGTAAAATAGTCTTTATTTATAGTTTTAAGATTTTATTATCTTTAAACTTTATAAATAAAATATTTTAAAACTAGTTAGTAGATAGGGCACTAAAATCGTCGGCCCCTAACCTAACCTACCTAGTATATGGCTAGTATCTATAGAGTATCTATAGCGTATCCTTACCGCCTTTATTATTAGGAAATAGTATATTATGTAGAATAGTAATTAGGTATAGGAATAGTCTTAATTAAAGAGTAAAAGAAGCTATAACGCTAGGGCTCTAAAGGATACCCTTATAAGGTAAGGTACCTCTTCTCTTATACTAATTTACCTTTATTATAAGTACCTTATCCTTTTATATAGTCTTATAACTTTTTATATTTAATATACTCTTTTAGCTTTTACTATTTTATAATTAACTTTAAAAAAATATATTATAATTTTTATTTTTAGTATTTTTTAGTATTTTATTATATATAATAATAAATAAAAAAAATAATATTAATATAAAAACTTAAATCTTTAATTAAACTAATATTTATAAAAAACTATTTATTAATTACTATAAAAAATATATAAGTTATTATAAATAAAAATAAAAACTTAATTTTCTTATAAAAAAGAAAAAAAACTAATTATTATAAAAATTATATAATTTACTTAATTTATAATTTATATACTTAAGTTTTTTATTATTTTAGTATTTTTTAATTAAAATACTTAAACTATATATATAAGCCTAACTTAATAATTATTATTATAATATATAAACTTTAATATTTATAAACTATTTAATTATTTAATTAATAATAAATATACTTATTTTATTTAATAAAAGGTTATTTTAGGCCTTATAAGAATATTATTAATTAGCTTTAATAAATAAGTACTAGTATTAAGCTTAATTATTAGAATTTATTAACTAAACTAAATTTTAATTATTTTAACTAATTAATATCTTCTTTTTTAAGTAATTAAGATAATATTAGTTTTAGTTCTTAAGTAACTAATTAAATTACTTTAGTTAATAATAGTCTTACTTTAAGCCTAAATATCTTAATAAACTTATTAAATTTTTATTTATTAAGGGCCTTTATAAGACTATTTACTATTATCTTAATTATAGCCTTTTATTATAAGTTAAATATACTAGCTTTTACCTTTTAGTAAATTTAATAATTATAAATATTAATATACTAAAGTTTAATAATAAACATAATTAGGTCTTTAATAATAAAGTAAATTATTTAATAATTATTATAAAATAACTTAATTTTATTATTAAAGAAGAACTTTATATTTTTATAAAGGTACTAAAAAGTTATAATTTCTTTAGTTATTTAAAATAAAGCTAAGAGCTTAGTTTTAGTTAATAAGGTTATTATAATATTTTATTTTACTAAATAATAAAAAATAAGGCCTTTAAATAAATATAAAATATAATCTTAAGTACTTTTTTAGTTATTAAGGTTATTAGTAAAAATTATATTTATATATATTATTAATTCTTTTTTATTATTATTAAATATAAAGTAAAAGTCTTAAGATTAATTAAGGTATTAAATATAATTAAGTCCTTAGTTAATATATTATTAAAAGGGGTAATAAAGAATTAGGAGAGTTTTAAGATAATAAAGGTAATATTTAATTAGGTAATAACTACTAAGTACTTAATAGAGCTAATAATTAATTAAAATTAAGTAATAGTTTCTTTTTTTATTATACTTTTATTAACTATAAGTAGTTTTATTAATAAAGATATAAAGACTTTTTTTTTATTATAATAGCTAAACTTATAAGTAATCTTTTAAATATATAACTTTTAAAATAACTAGACCTTTTTTTTTTTAATCTTTAATAATTTTAATAACTAAAAATTAATAAAGACTATTTAAAGCTTTAATATTATATTTAGTTATAATTATTTTATATAAAATAAAGAAGTTTTCTTTTATTAACTTATAATATAAAATAACTAAGTTATTTATAAAGAAGAATATAATAATATCTTCTTTAATTATAATATAAAGGTCTTTAAAGTATACTTTAAAGCTAAATAACTTAAAAAAGTCTAATAATTTATTATACTATAATAATAATAACCTTTTAAAGCTATAAAGAGCCTTTAGTAGCTTTTAATAACTATAGTATTAAGGAAAGCTAAGTAATAATTAAGTATAGATTTCTTTATTAAGTAATATATTAAAGAAGGTATTAATAAAGTTATATTAAGCTAATTTTAAATTAAAAATAGTTATTAAGGCTATTATTAACTAAAATATATATATAATTAAGATTAAAGTTACTTTTATAAAGAGGGATATAGGTTATTAGTCTTTTTATATATATAGTTAAGCTTTATACCTTTTAAAATACCCCTAAGAGTTAAATTTATAAGTATATACTTAATAAAGGTTAAAAAGTTAGTTAATATATAGTTAAGAATAGTTATTATAAAGCTTTATAACTTATATAATTAAAATTTATTAATTTTTAGCTATTATAGTCTTATATAATTATCCTTAGTAAGTATAAGACTATACTTCTTTATAATTCTTAAATATTTTAAATATTAAGTCTTTATATAGTTAACTAATAAGAGGTTTTCTAATAATAATAATTATAATATATATTAGACTATCTTCTTAGTTATTATTATTACCTTTAAAGTCTTTTAAGTTAATATAAATTTTTATAATATAAGAAAAATATATTTAGGCTTATTTATAATTTATAATATTAGTTAAGGTAATTTTAAGTTATTTTTATTAGCTAAAGGTAAAATTAGCTAATTTTACTATTCTAGATTTTTTTTATTATTAGAGCTTATATTAATCTCTAGTATAACTATAGTCTAGTTTTCTATAAATTATAAGGCACCTTTTAAGATTATTATTAGGTTAAAAGTACTTATATTTAGTAAAGAAAGTACTATATTTATAATATACTTTAAATTTTACTTAAAAACTACTTTATTTAGAATTAAAGTCTTAGAAGCCTTAGTAGATTTTATTATTTACTAAAAAGCTTTTTTATTAAAATAAAAAAAGATCTTATTAAATATAATATAACTTAAATTAATAAGCTTAATATGTTTTATTAAAAATACTTAAATAATATATTATATAAAAGATATAATTTTAATAAAATAGTTAATATAAGCTTTCTATTTTAGTTTATTAGTTTAACTTATTATTCTTTTATAAGTTAAGATAAAGGTCTTATAACTAAATACTCTTAGGTTTATTAGGTTAGGCTATTAATCTTAAGTAAAATACTTTTACTTACTTTAATTCTTTTATAATTAGGTTTATATTATCTTAAATAGTATTTTTTAGCTAGCTTATTAATAAAAGTATTAATTTAAGAGGTATATAACTATTTAATAAGTTAAATTCTAAAATTAAAAAAAAGAACTAGCTTATAAATATAAAAGGGTTACTAATTTCTTTATAATACTATTAAACTATTCTTAATAGCTTTTATAATAAGTATAGTTAAGGGAATTAAGCTTAAATTTAATACTAATAACTTAAAAAGATTCTTTTTAGACTTAGAGGAATACCTTTTTATTATTTATTAAAATAGTATATAAGTTAATATTATAATACCTTTTTATAATATTAATTAAAGAAAGTAAAGTATTATAAAAACTAGTCTTCTTATAAAGTATTATAATAATCTTAAAGTTTATAAAATAGTATATTATTAATTATATATAATAATTAGAATTTTAAGCTTTATTAAATTATAATAAATTTATAAAAATAGTTATAAAAGGTATTTTTAAAAAACTTTCTTTATAAAATACTTTTAAGATAATTTTCTTAGCCTTTAAGATACTATAAACCTTATAAACTTCTTATAAAGGTTAATCTTTAGCTTTAATATTAATTATATTTTTAAGTATTTAGTTAAATACCTTAATACTTAAGTAACCTAACCTATTATACTATAAGTTAATAGAAGTTATTATTAATAGCTTAAGTACTTTTAAAGATATAAAAGTAACTTTTATAGCTTTTCTTATAAAGATTAATAACTATTAATTAATCTAAATAACCTAAAAGACCTTAATAGCTTAGCTATTATATTACTAATAAATAAGATTATATTTAATATTTTAGAAGATATTTTTCTTTTTTAAAATATCCTCTAAGATAATATTTTATACTAAATCTAAATAGAGTATTATATTTATAAATAAAAGCTAATTTCTATTATTTAGTCTTAAAAGGACTTATCTTAAGCTAATAGCTTTAACTAGCTTATTAAATAAGCTAAGGATTTCCTATTTATTTAGATTTAGGGTCTAGAACTATAATCTATTCTTAAAAATATACTTCTAAGTACTTAAATCTAGTAATATAAAGTTATTATTATTATATAAGGTTAAGACTATAGTTATAAGCTTTATCTTAGCTACTATTATAAAGGAGGTACCTTTTTCTTATTAGACTATAACTATAGTATTTTATATAATCTTTAATATTATAGTAACTACCTTTATAACTTTTTCCTTAGCTACTTTACTTAAAAGTAAGCTTAATAAGGTTAATAAGTAAATATAAGGTAAGACTATAAAGTATAACTTCTAGTAATTAGTTATATTTATAATTTAATACCTTTTTTTATAAAAGTTATAGTTTATTTTTATTTAAGAGGGTCTTATAAAACTAATTAAGCTTATAATAATAATAAGTATTTAAGGTATTTATATCTAATAGTTAAGATAAAAGTTAATTACTATTACTATTTTTATTACTAATTAATATAAGACTAACTTAATAAACTAGTTTAAAAACTTATTAATTATAATAATATTATTTTTTTAAATATTTAAATTAAAAATCTAGTTATTAGTATAAAACCTAGTTTAAATAATATTAAGGATTTCTTTTATTATTATTTACTTAATATTATACCTTTAAATACCTTATCTTTAGTACTTTTATAAAATAAGCTTAAGATCTTAAATTTACTTATTAACTATTATATTTTTAAACTTTTAAAGGTTTAAGAAGTCTTATATATAGTTTATTAAGACCTTCTAAGTTATATAGTCTAGTAGCCTAATACTTTTTATAAATTCTAGATATTATTTTTCTATATTATTATTATTTTAGATTATATAAATATAATTTTTATAAAGAAATTTAAAAAAAAGTAACTTTAAATAAAAATATAATAGTATTTTAGTTTAAATACCTTATTATTAGTTAATTATATTTATTTAAAATAAACTATATTTTAATATAATATAGAGTTATAGCTTAATCCTAAGCCTAAAACTAGTATAATAGCCTAAGAGGGTTTTATCTTATTAGTTATTTTCTAACTATTATAAAAGAGCTAGGCCTTAATTCCTCTAGTACTAGTATCTTTTATTATTAAAGTCTTTTATTAATAATATTTAAGTTAACTAAGGTTTCTTCTTCTTCTTCTAAAACTATAGCCTTTATTATTATTATTACTTAAGGTATAGAAGATTTAAGATCTTTAATAAGAGTATAATTAATTTTTAGTTTAATTAATATAATTATACTTTTAAAATTAATAAGGTTTTAGATTTTAACTTAAAAAGCTTAGTTTTTAAAATCTTAATCTTAAGTATTTTAGTTTTTTAGGTTATTAAATTTTATAGTAAATTTAATCTTAAATTAAATTAAATTATAATTATTTTTTAAATTATAAAGATCTTTTTAATCTTTAAGGCTTTAAGGGGTATTTTTTAGGTTTATTAAACTAATATATACTTAATTATACTTTTAAAAGTATAATAAAAGCTAAATTATTTTAAATAATTAAAGTTAAGCTAGTTAATTACTAATTAGGCTTATAATTATTATATAAAATAGTAATTAAGTATAAGAATAATATTAATTAAGGAGTAAAAGAAGCTATAATACTAGGGCTCTAAGGGATACCCTTATAGGGTAGGGTACCTCTTCTCTTATACTAATTTACCCCTATTATAGGTACCTCATCCCCTTGCATGGTCCCGTGACCCTCTACATTTGACACAGTGTTAGTGTTATACTAGGCACCCCTTATTATTAGCGGGCACCCACTTCCACAATACTACATCCTTACTTTTGCCTACTACGAAAGCCAGTGTTCCGCAACTTTGGTGATTCAGTACGAGACCGAGTTATTTCGTCTCTGCTGCTGTTTGACCTCGGGCACCTTTTTTTCGCCTCTTTGAACATATTTTCAACAGCCAAACTGCCTCTTGTACATGCTACACATAATGACGGTTTCTTCTCACGTCATGAACTCCTCGTGGTTCGCGAGGCTGTTGGCAGACGACGTGGGTCTCGCATCGTATCGAGCTATGATTACAGCCCGGACTTATAATAAACCATGCAGTTCCAAAAGGAGCGAGGTGGCGACGACGGGCCCCCGACTACAGTACATGCGCTCTGTCTTGTCAATCGCAACCTAAACTTGTTCTTTTCTAGAGTGCTCTACAAGAACCTGAGCATAACATGGCGTTGGAGTCGGCGTAGGGGGCAGCAGCTAGCAAAAAGTCGGCATCTTGCAGTCACAAAAGAGCTGTATGTGTACTTTGCGCAAGACGGCGTATACAGGAAAACGCAGCCCCAAGTTGACAAGGGATACAAAAACCTTCGAGCGCTGCTTCCAGAACTTTTTCGCAATATGCCGAATTTGACTCTTATATACTGGTACAGTACATCGTCAACGTGGTTTTTGGGCGCCGATCTGATAACAGTGCGCTGCAAACTAGCTATCCCGTCGATTTTAGTCACGTATGGCTACGAGAGATGGAGGAACTCCCTGGACTAGAGTCCCTCGTTCTGATAAAATTGTATGCTACTGACTGGACGGCGGCGAATAAAGCCATCACCAACCGCTTGGAGAACACCAACGTTCTTCACAGCTCTTCAGCCTTCTCGGCCCTGAAAAGCCTCAAGCTTCATGGGATGCGATGGGGACTCACAGCACCAACAACATACCGGGACCGCTCAAGGGACGTGGACTGGCCAAAGTGCATTGCCTCTTTTATGCTTACAGCACGTCACCTGGCAGAGCTGCATCTATCGACGTTCTCTCTAGAGTGTGACAACCTGTTGGAGGTTGCCTGCAAGGAGTACGCTGCACGCTGTAATGACGGACATCTGTTGCCGCTCAGTAATCTGAGCCTGGGCCAAAATATGCATACGCCCGCCATGAACGTCCTCTGTCAAGTTTTTAACTTGTCGGCTTTAGAGACGATCAAAGTGAGCGGGTGCAAAGCCGCCGATGCCGTGTCAGCTGTCTTGGAAGTTTGCGCTCCGAGTGTGACGCCGAATCTGCAAAGAATAGCAATTGACGGCATACCACCGGAAAGCTGGTACTTGATGCCAGAGATGACGCAGGGTCGGACCTCTTTCAGGTCTGACCCTCTGTGCTGGGGAAGAGGAGCAAATGTGTACGAGCTGGCTCGGCTGAGCAGGGCGCCGCAACTATGGTTACCTCGTCCGAGGGGCTTTCACGATGGCGTTGATCATGGAGAACTCGTGAAAAGTGTCGCCAATTGCGACTGGCTCACGCATTTAGCGCTTTGCCTGGAATTGAACCAACATGTCGGAAAGGTGCCATTGGCTACCGAAGACGATGCTAACACCAACTACGTTGAATACGATACGGAATCCAGCCACACTGAATGGAGTACTGAGTGCAGCTCCAGTTACAATGATGAGGTAAACCTCGCGCAGCTCGAGGCGGCGCTGCCAGCTCTCTGTGAAGTGCTCAAGACGCTTTCGCGGCTCAAGATATTTTGCGTGCGATTTGTAAATGTCACGTGGGAAGATTCATGGGATGAAGATTCCGAGTTCG
Organism: Beauveria asiatica; assembly: GCA_038367545.1. NCBI lineage: Eukaryota > Fungi > Ascomycota > Sordariomycetes > Hypocreales > Cordycipitaceae > Beauveria > Beauveria asiatica. The sequence continues at coordinate 10,125 of JAAHCF010000504.1, read as the reverse complement.
CTCTGATGACGGCAAAGTGGGTGGCAAAGGCGTGCCCGACTCTACAGTACATTGCCGTTCAGGATGAAATATTTGTGGCAACATGGCCGACGCATGTCGCGGGCTCGACGGGAGAGCCAGAGCCTTTCGTGCAATATATGACGCTGCGGACAGAATCGGATCAAGTTTTAAACTTTGTTCAAGAGTATCATGATTTCGACTTTGGGGACAATCTGAGAGGCTACTGACCATCCAAGGTCATGCAGGGCCGACGATGAAAGCTTGCATAGATGGGCCGCATTTTTCCGGTCACAACTTGGCATCTGTCACCAAGAATCATGGCACAGCATGGAACATTGTCGCTCAAGTATCCGTACTCGTCGAAGAATATTAAGCCGTCTGATTATACCATTCCAGGACAATTTCGACTCGTTGGTGTGAATTCTTTAGCTGTAATGTGAGACTTTTTCTATAATTATAAAGGAAAATAAAGTTCGTGGAACCTCTATACTAAGGCCATAATCGCGAGTTTTTTTATATTCTTATTTATAGTCTTAGTAAGTTATTTTATATAGTGTTTATTTATAAAAGATAGTATTTTTATTTTTTTAGAAAATTAGAAAAAAAGATTTAAATTTTTCTTAAACTTAAAAAAGTTATATAAATTTTCTTTTATATCTTTTTTTATTATACCTCTTAATATTAACTTAAATACTTTTACTTTTTTTATTATAATAAAATAATAATTATAAAAGGCTTATTATTTTTAATTTTATATAATAAAAGAAATTAAAAAAATAAATACTTTTATATTATAATAATAAAAAAGGAAAATCTTAATATTTTTTATTTATTAATAATTATAATATTTACTTAATAAAATAAAATAAAAATTAAAAAGTTATTAAAAATATAATTTATATAATATTATTATATAAAATATATTAATAAATTAATTTATTAAAAACTAATAACTTATAAATAATTATATTAATAATATAATACTATTTTAATAACTTATTTAAAATATTTAAGTATTTATTTTATATATTAAAATAGATTTTTTATAGTTTAATAAAATAGTTATTAATAATATAAAATTAAAGTTATTATAAAAGCTTTTAATAAAAATAAAAATATTAGTTTTTTTATTTATTATTAATTAAAAGATAATATAATAAATAATAATTTATATTTTTTTTATAAGTTAAATAATTATATATAATATTATAAAAAAATACCTTATAATTTATTATAAACTTTATTAAGTCTTTATTAAACTATTAAATAATAATTTCTTTTATTTAAAAAGAATTAATATAAAATATATATATTACTTTTATAAGTATATTAATATTATTAATAATATTTATATTAAGACTTATATTTAATAAAAAGATTAAAAATAATTTAAAAATTAAAAAAGAAATTTATTATAAAATATTTATATTATTATAAAATTAAATAGTATTTTTTTATTTATTTTATTAAATACTAAAAGTTTAACTAATAATATAATAATAATATAAATTATTTTATAAAGAAAACTTTTTTTTATACTTAAATATAAGTTTTATTTATATAATATTATTATTAATTTACCTTAACTAGACTTATTATTTATTTAATACTTTTTTAGTTTATATATATAAGAAAAACTAGAACTTTTAAAGGAAAACCTATATAATTATAATTTACTATAATTCTATATTAGTTTCTAGTGAAGGCTAGTAAAGCCCCTTTTCTTAATTAGTAAGGGGAAGGTAAGGAGTCTTAAAGTAGCCTAGAGTAATTATATAAGTATAGGGCTAAGGTTAAATTATAGTTACTTCCCTTAGTATTTTTATAGGCTTTTATATAACTATAAGGGTAATATAAGGTATTTAGTATAAAGTAGTATAAGGGCTTAGGCGTAGTTAGGTATCTTAAATCTATACTAGTAATAGGGTATTATACTTTTATTTTTATCCCTTTTATCTTCTTATATAAGAAGTTATACCCTAAGTTAGAATTATTAGAATTATAATTATATATATATTATATATATATTTATTATTATTCTCTTTTTTTTTATATAACTTATAAATACTATATAAAAAAATATATTTTTAAATATAATAATCTTATTATAAAAGTATATTAATTAAAAAACTAATTATTATTTAACTAATTTTTTTAACTAATTTTTTAACTAATTTATTTAATTTAACTAATTTAGCTAATTTAATTAATCTAGTTAATCTAGTTAATAAGCTAAGGAAATAAATAGGCTTTAATTCCTCCTAGTTTTAGCCTTTTTTTTCTTTTTTTTTTAGTTATTTTAATTATATATTTCCTCTCCCTTTTTTTTAACTACTTTTATATACCTATATCTTATATTTAAGCTAATTCTACTTAGTAGAATATAAGGCTAACTTTTAATAAGAAAGTCTATACCTCTTTCTTTATTATATAATAAGTACTCTTAATTCCTTATTACTTTTATTTAAGTCTTAAAGTTAAATTACTTTTTAGTCTTTAAATTATAATTATAATTATATTTTATTATAATAAGTTTATTTTTATTTTATTATAGCTTTATTATATCTTTTAATTAGTCTTAGCCTACCTTTTACTAATCTAGTTATAATAATACTATTACTTCTTTAGTTACTACTTATATTAAGCCTTATATAAAGCCCCTTTATAATAAACCTTAGGTAGTCTTATATAGGCCTTATTTTAGTTATATAAGTACCTTTAATAGTATAACTTATTATAACTAGTAAACTAATAAGTTTATAGTCTCTTCTTAGCCTTATTATATATTAATCTTAATAGTTAATACTTATCTTTATATTATATATATTAAAATAAAGTAATATTATCTTATTATAAGTTTATTTAAATCTTATTATAAGTTTAATATTAATTATTTATAAATTATATTAATTATAATTTTTATTATTAATCCCTTTAATAATAATATTTTAATAATATTAAGTTTAACTTAAATATAATATATACTTATATTAACTTTTAATACCTTAATTAAGAAGTATATTATATTTACTTTAAAGTTAAAGATAATTTTATTAAAAAAAGCTAAAACTAAACTTACTTTATAAATAATATAAACTTATTTATAATTATTATTAATACCTTTATTATACTTATTATTATTATCTTATTTAATAATAATATTACTTTTATTATAGCTTTATTTAAAGGCCTATCCCTCTTAAATAAGTCTATACTTAAGGACCTCTTAATAAAGGTCTATACCTAGTTATACTTATTATAGCTTATTATTAATACCTTAATAGCCTTATACTAATTAGGGGCTAAGGAGGAGAGAGAAGGGGGGGCTAAGGAGGGTAAGGGTAAAGGAGAGGTAGCTTAGGCCTATAGCTACTAAGGGCCTAGGCTAAGTTTATTATAAAAAAGAGGTTTATTTATATTTAAGTTTAATTTTAAATAAAGTAAATTAAGCTTATTAAAAATATATTATAAGATTATTTAAGTTATATTTTATTATTATTAATAATATTATTTATTATATTTTAATATTTTATTATACTTATTTTATAATATTTTTATTTTATCTTTAGTTTATTTTTAATATATATATAAGTTAATTATTTTAAATTATATAACTATTTTATTATTTTTTTATATTAGATTAAGTAATTAAGTATAAAGAAGATATTATATTTATTTTATAATACTAATATTATAAAACTATTATAAGTTTTTATTTATAAATAATAAAATAATATATAATAAATATTTTTTAAGTCTTATTAATATTAGTATTTTTTTAAGTTAAATTTAAAGACTCTTTATTTATAAAAAAAAGAATTAAGTCTTATTTTATTTATTTAAAGCTATATAATAATAAAATTAATATACTAAAAAGAATTAAATATTAATATTATTTTTTTTTATAATAAAACTATAATAACTTATAAATTAAAAAAAAAGTAAGTTATTTTACTCTTTATTAGCTTTTTATCTTTTTATACTTTTATATTATTTATTACCTTTATATAGCTTATTAGTTTAGTATATAATAGTCTTCTTATAAGCTCTTATTAATAGCCTTTAGTAGGTTAGTATAAAGGTCTTATAATAAGAATATTATTTATCTTTTTCTTCTATTATTATAATAAAAGATAAAGGTAAAGGAGACTATTTAGGTAAATATATAATATAGTCTAACTATAGTCTTATTAGCTTCTTATTATAAGGAGGTCTAGCTTTTTTATATTATTAAATATAAGTCTAGTAAGAGGACTTTAAGTTTAATTTTAATATAATATATTAAAGTAATTTTAAATACCCCTTTTATTATATAAAAGTACTTTACTTAGATCTTATAGAAGGGTTAAGTAGGGTTTTAAGTAGCTTTCTTTAAAGGCTAGTATTATATTATTATCTTAAAAGTTATAATTAAGTAAATACTTTAAAAATAAAGATTATAAGCCTTTTTTATTTTTAAACTTTATAACTTCTTTATAATTCTTTAAAGAGCTTATAATATAGTTTATATTTTTATAAATATTACTTTAACTTATTTTCTTTATTTTAGTTTATTTAATAAGATTACTTTTAAAAAATAAGTCTAAGTTATTAGTTAAACTATATCTTCTTTAAGTTAAATTAAGCTTAGGTTATAATATAATTATAATAAAAATATATTAATTTAAATTTTAAGACTAAAAAACTAAGATAATAAATATATACCTACCTCTTATAAATTTCCTATATAAACTCTAACTATATCTTTATTTTATTATAGTTCTTACCTACTAATAAGAGATTAGTATTATCTATAAAGCTAATTATATATAGCCCTAATATTACTTTAAGGGCCTTCTAAAGAGATAAAGTAAATAGAATAAAGAGAATTAAGGATAATAATAACCTTTAAGGTATACTTCTTTAAATAACCTACTTTATAATTAGTTTATTATTAATATAAAGCTTATTTACTTTTTTACTTAAGAAAAACTATAATAACTAAAGTATTTTATTTAAATACCTTAAATATCTAAATTCCTTTATTAATATAATTATTACTAAGAGAGAAAGTAGCTAAAATATATAAAATATCTAGTACTACTTATAAGACTATTAGACTAGTTTATAATACTAATAAAAGTATAGTCCCTTTAAGGGTATAATATATATATAAAGTATTTATTAACTCCTAATTAAAAGGTTTATAAAGTTAAAAAAGTATAGTATTAAATAAAGGCTTAAATAATTAATAATATTATTACTTACTAAATTATTAAAGGTTTTATATTAGGTAAAGATATTATTAGAGACTAAAGAAAACTATATAAAGCTTCTAATTATAAAGTAAATAATAAAAATTAAATATAAAAAAGGTAAAAAAGTTATTTTAAAAACTATAGAAGGATATTATTCTTTTATACTAATCCTTATAGGTAAACCCTAGAAGTAGTTAAATTTAACTAATATATTAGGAGTTTATAATTAATATTATTAAAGGTACTAATTATATTTAACTATAAAAGTAATATTACTTTATTATAAGACTATATTATTTTAATTAACTTAACTATTAAGGTAATTACTATTTTAGTTAACTTTTACTTTTAATTTCTTATCTAGCTTTTAAATAAGAGATAGTATTCTTTTATTATAAATATAATATAAGTAACTAATATCTTCTTAAATAGTTTACTTATTATATTTAAAAGTATAATTAGTCTTTAGTTATTAGTTATATATAACTTATTTAGTATTTTCTTTAACTTTTAAAGTATTATTATAGTCCTAACCTAGTATTATTATAAAAAATAACTAGTCTTAAGAGAGGTATTATAAAGTATTACTAATACCTTAAGGAGTAAGGGACCTAGTATTCTTAAGAAGCTATATAAGATCCTATCTAAGCCTAAAATATTCTATATTATATAACTTTATAATATTAACTTTATCTCTTATTCTATAATTAATAATAAAATTTCTATTATATTCTATATTATTAGGGAGTAGATAAATAATACTATATATAGTTTAATAAAGTCTTAAAGTAATATTATTATAAGAACTATTATTTTTAGCTTTAAGAAGAACTTTTATATTAAGACCTTTACCTTTTCTTCTTTAGTCTTAACTAATATATCTTATTTTAATTAAGCTAGCTTTAAGATTATATTAACTATATATTTAATAATATATTTCTTTACTTATTTATATTATTTTTATAATATTAAAATTCTTTATAAGGTATTAAAGTAAGTTCTTTATAATACTTTTTATATCTTAGCTAAGGCCTAGGCTTATTATATTTTTACCTTTTTTATAGTTTTTTAATTAACTTAAGAGCTAGTTCTTAATACTTATTATTATTTCTTCTTAATATCTATAATTATTATTTATACTTTATTAGTTTACTAAGGTAATTACTAGTCTTATATTAGGCTTATAATAAGAACTACTCTTTTAGTAATTTCTTCTAGTATTTTTATTAACTAATTATATACCTCTTTTATTTTAAATAGGTTATTTAGTTAGAGAGTAGCCTTAAAAAGAAGCTATACTACTATCTCTACTTTTATAATAAACTTATTTACTTTACCTTACTTCTTTATAAAAGTACTAGTACCTAAGGTATATACTAATAATTTAAAGAGCTAAGGGATATAATTAGATCTAATAAGGTCTTAGTCTAAGGTTATATACCTCTCTCTTAGGGCTAAGTCTACCTATAAAAAGTCTAATATACTTATATACTAATTATATTAGAACTAAGTAATAGTACCTTAAGGGGTTATTAAAATAGTCTTAAGTTATATTATAATTTTTATTATCTTATTTACTTATATTAATTTTTAATTATATAAGGGTTAGTTTAAATAATAAAGGTTAAAGTCTTTTATTATTATATATAATAATTTTATATTTAATAATATATTATTAAAGAAGTACTTTAAATTTATTTTAGGCTTTATATAAATATTTATAATATTAAAAGGCTTTTTTAAAAAATAAATATAATATATATCTTTTTTTATAACTATTTTTTATTTTATTTTATTAATTCTTTTATATATATAAGTTATTACTTACCCTCTTTCTTAAAAGTATTAGTATAGTATTATTATAAGGGTAAAAGAGGGGCTTTTAAATAAAACTTCTTAAATAGTAATAATATTTAAGTTATCTTTTTAGTAAATAACTAACTTAATATTATTATTATTTTTATAAGTATTTTATAAAAAGATCTTTATTTATTTATTTAAATAAAACTAAGTTAATTATTTTTATATTTTAAAATATACTTAATATAATAAGTATTTAGCTAACTATTAGGGTAAAGAATAAGGGAAATATCTCCTAGTTTCTTATAAGGTTAGCTATAGTAATAGTTTACTCTTAAGTTAACCTAAGTATATATTTAAGTCTTTATAATATCTTTATTAGAGTTAAGGGCTTTAATATTATAACTTAAGTATTATTAAAGTTTAATATATTTATTTAAGTTAAGTAAGGGTATTAAGCTAGTATTAGGTTAAGATTAATTAGTTATTTTTTTATTATTATATACTTTTTACCTTTTTTAAAGGAGAGGATACTCTTAGGGACTTTAAGGCTTTATTTTTTAGTATTTTTTAACTTTTAAACTTAATAAGTCTAAAAGAGTAAGCCTCTTAAGCTTACCCCTAATACTATTATATAACTAGATAGTCCTAAGACTATATTAGGTATCTTTCTTTATATTAAGATACTATTCCTTTTAATAATCTCTTTTTATTAAATATACTTTACTTATATTATAAAACTAATATATATACTTACTATATTTCTCTTTATTTTAATAATACCTCTTAATATAATTATATTAATAGTATTAGAAATATTATAAGAGTTATATTATTTTTAAAAAGGGTTTATATTAAAAGACTAATAAGTTAAAGAATACTTTTTTCTTATATAATTAATTTATTATTTTTATATTATAAGTTTTAATAATTAAAAAGGTTTTTATTTTAGTCTTAATATAAAAATAATATATTTTAGTTATAATAATATTTACTTTATTAAAGGCTAATAATATTATAACTAAATTAATAATATCTTAAGGGATCTTACTTTATAAGATTATTTTAATAATTATTAAGTAAGTCTTATAAGCTAAAATTACTTTTAGTTTAAAATTATAATTAACTTAATATCTATTTTATATATATTTCTTTATACTTTAATAAAAAAATAAAATAATATCTTTAAAGGGGAAGTACTAAGATACTATTATAATATTAGCTTATATAGCCCTATTAACTATACTTATTAACTTTTATAAAGAGTAGTCTTTTACTTTTTATAAGTAGTCTTATACTTTAATAATTAGCTCCCTTTTATATTTAACTAAGACTAATATAACTTTAAGTACTAGTTAGTCTTAGGCTATAATTACCTTAGTATATAATCTTACTTAAATAAGCTAGACCTAAGTCTTTTTTTAACTTTATTAGAGTATTTATATAACTATTTTCTTAATAATAGTCTAGACTATTTTCTATATAATTAGAAGGCTATTTAGGGCTATCTTAGCCTTTATATAGATTTATATTTATAAGTATTATTATTATATCTTCTTTACTTTATTTTTATATTTATCTTTAATTAAGAAAAAAAGCTTATTTATTAATTCTCTTTTAATTACTATTTATTATTAGGTTACTTTTATATAAAGTATATTATAATATATTTTTATTAGGGAGGTATATTTAAGTATCTCTTTAGTAAAGAATTAGTTATTATAATTACCTTTACTATTATAGCTTTAAGTTATTATTATTATAAGGTAGTTTTAGGTATTATTTAATATAAAATAGGTTCTTTTTTAATTTTATTACTAGTTTAAGTATAATATAGTTATATACTATTCTTAGGTTATAAAAATATATAATTTATATAATATTAGTTTTATTATTTAAATAAAACTTTTTATATTATATATTAAAATAAAGTATTATTTAAAAAAATATAAAGGAGATAATTAGGTATTAAAAATTATTATAAAATTATATAACTTTTAATATTTAAGAGTTTATATTATTATTAAAAGGGTTTTTAAAATAATAAAGTAAAGGTTTTAAATTCTTTAATTAATAATATTAAAATATTATTTAAAAAAGTAAGTATTAATAATAGTAATTATAATAATATTATAAAACGTTATTAAGGCTTAAGTTAAGTTAAATAAAGTTAATAATAATAAAAAAAATAAAAAAAAATAAATAAAAAAGAAGTTAATTAACTTAAATATATTAAACTTAAAAAAGCTTTATAAAAGAATTACTATTAAATAATAAAAATAAATAATAATAAAAATACTATTTAATTTAAACTAAAGAAATACTAATATTATTAGTAATAATTTAAGTAATACTAAAGCTAATAATAATAAAGCTAATAATAATTTTAATAATAATTTTAGTAGTAATTTTAGCTAGCTTAAAGCTAGGCCTAATAATAATAATAATAATAGTAATAATAAATTTTAAGCTTAAGTTAATATTTTACTTTATAAAGCTTAAAAAAAACTAAAATAAAGATTAAAATTTACTTAAAGATAAAATAAAGTTATTATTTAAAGAGCTATTAATTATAATAACTTTATTTATATTATTAGCTTAATATATAAAGACTAACTTTCTTAATAAAAATAAATATATTCTTATAAAAAAATAATATTATTATATTATTTAAAAGCTTAAAAGTTACTTTTTATTATAATAATTTTTTTATATTTTATACTTCTTAAATAATATATTAAAAAAAACTATTTTTTCTAATTACTTATATTTCTTTAATAATACTTTAACTTATTTATAAGTATTATTTAAAGTTATTAATTTTATATTATTATTAGTTTTAATAATTATTATTTTAGTTTTTTAAATATTTAATAAAATCTTAAAAAGTAAATTAAAATTTACTAATTTTTTATTAAAAAAGTATTTATTAGATTCTAATATAATATTTATAAATTTATTTTAATATATTTAAAATAACTTAATTTTTAATATATTATAATTATATATAATATTATTATATTTTATAATATTTTTATATATTTTATTAATACTTTAAATTTACTTATATTTTTATTTAAGTTTTTTT
>JAAHCF010000503.1:0-28297 GCA_038367545.1 Beauveria asiatica | reverse complement strand
GGGGGGGGCGGCGCGGGGCAGGCGGACGGGGGTGCCCGGGGAAAAAATAAAAAAAAAAAAAAAAGAAAGAACAGAAAAAAAAAAAAAAAGAAAAAGAAAAGAAAAGGTGACCAACGCAGAATGAGAATTTGGGGCTTTTGCTGGCAGCCTTGTGTGTTGCTGCTGCACATGGCAAGATGCAAATCGTCTGGTGTATGTCGAGCCCTGCTTGTCTTATTAACCTACACGCCCCCCCGCCTCGTTCTTCCTTCCTATGCCCCCTGTAGCTATTTAGTTAGTTACCTTGAAAGTTGGAGCGCCTCAACCTCTTTTCATAGTTATGTAGGGGGCCAAAAAACAAAGGAATCTGATGTTGGAAGACGAGCCGAAATGCATGGACAAACACCAATGGCATCGCTCGTTCCATCATCATCATCATCATCATCATCATCATCATCATCATCATCAGGACCAGTGTGGCACCCTCGCCTAGTTCCAGCGGAGCTAGCCGTTGCATTAGCTCGGAAACAAAGCCTGGATGTTCTAGGCCGTCATCTACAAGTTCACGCCGCAGGGAGAAATATGGTATGGTTAGGCTTGGGGTTTCTTGGGAGAGAGACCAAGCCTCGAAGAAGGCGGGAAGTGAAAGCAAGCCCGTCAACGTCATTAGCGAAATCGGCGCCGTCACTGTAGTCTGATGCAACAATCTCCATTTGTCGTCATGTTTTGCCCCCCAACATTGGAGCAGTCATGGTTGTAACTAGTGTATTTCGGCCTTGACTTGTTTAGCCACAAAGGCCGGGGGAGGAGCGGCCAAGTCAATCTCGCGTACAGTTTACGAAGCAATGCAAATGACTTTTGCCTGAGACATCTGCCTCTTCTGGCTGAGCGTTTTCAGCAAAGTCTGTCTGTCACCACCCATGATCCTGCTCTCCTCGAAGCTTATTAGACAATCAACAACAACGTCTCTCAAGGCCTCAACATCAAGAGAGAAAAGAATGGCCACAATGTAAAAGAGACGACTGGCAACCACGTGTGAACAAATAGCCACTACCCACTGTGGCTGGCTCCTTGATACGGAAGAAAAGGAATACATTCCCCGTTTACATGCCAGTCTGTTCCAGCAACCCTTTTTACTAGTTACGTTGACAGTTGGCATCATGAACATGCACCCGTTTTGCTACGCTGACATTTGGCATCATGACATGCACCCCTTTTACCACGTTGACATTTGACACCATGACATGCATCGACCTGAGACATTGACCGAGGCAACTAGTTAGTCAGTAATCCGTACCTTTAACCAGACTCTTGGATCTTCATAGGGCAAGCTACTACAGAGTACATGCCGTAGAAAAGTGTACGACAGCTCGCAACTGCACTGGCCGTCGGGAGATGCCATGTCTCGGGCCGGATTTCTGACTTGGACCTCTTTTTACAGAGCATGTACAACAGCGCCTCCTGCACGCCGCCGCGAGTCAATCCCGCCAGTTGGCATCTTATTCTGCTTCTGGCGTGGCACTGCGGCGAACCCTTGTTAGCGTGCCCGCCTCCCGGGTTCTACCACGTCCGTCGCAATCTGGCAAAAGAGACGAGGCCCTAGCTCAGAGGAGCGTTCAGGCAAAGGCACAAGAAACATGTACTGGTGTGTGACACCATGACGACGGGACCTAGTTGAAATCGCCCAACATCTATCCGTAGTTTAGTTTGTGATTGCCCTTGTCGACACGCCGAGCCTAAGCAAGCCCTTTACCAAAGCGCCGGGTGCGACTAGGCTAGTTTATGTCTCGCCTAACGAGGCATCACACTGATAACTTGTAATAAAAGTAGTTAGACTGACAAGCTTCACCCACGGTCTGTGGGAGCACTGGCCCTCTCTTTGACATGGTGCGTGTCATCTGCTCCGACGAGGTGCAGCGTCAATCTGTCACCTGGCCTTGGGGGTCGTGACGGATACTTCCGTGAGGCCTCGGATGTCCTTGGGCGTTGCCGGCTACTTTTGGAAATGCCAATTCATGCAGGATGCGCCTCTTTCCTGGCAAGCCTATTGTTGTGAGCAAATGATGGCGACTAAAAGAATTAGAGTACAGGGCCCCCCCCCCAAGTCGCGCGGTCTCGACCTGGACCGATGCGACGCTTTCTTGAAACGCTCTTGTCAACGGGATGGCATTCAACCTTGTAGTTAGTCTAGCATTGTTCATCTTCAACGCCACACCCTCGTGAATGATGCTTGCTCATTCATGCCTCTTGCTGCTGAAAACATCATCTATCCGCGCTGCCTCCTCGGCATTTGTCCGTAGCCTTGCCTGGGGAACGACAATGCGCCGTCCAACCAGAATCAAATGTTTTCCTGCGGCTGTCAACAAAGAGGGGTCTCGAACACTTCCAACAACTACTTTAGTATAGTTGAATGGCCCTACAAAACAGTGGCCATCTTTCGAGATTGTGACTCGGTCCCTAGCCAGTAAACAAGGCCTCTTTGATCAAGGCTGCCTGCCTCTTCAGCTGAGCTGGCATCCCCGCGTCCAAAAGGTGCAAGGGCAAAGAATTCATATGGATTCATCATTCCCCCACCAACAGCCCTGCCTGTGCTCAGCTATCAACAAGCCACACTTTGGTCAGCTCCGCAAGATGAGGCGACTGGGGCTTTCCCGCAAGCTTGACGCCTTCTTTTTTGTTTTTTTTTTGTTTGATTCCACTTTCCGGATGAAGAAGGGCCCCCCGTTGTTTGACGGCAAAGTGGCGTTTTCTTTTTTTCCTTCTTTTCTTTTTGTCGTTTTCTTGACAAATCATTGCCCATTCGCGGCGGGCGTGTATTCTGCGCCGTCGCAAAAAGAAGCTGGGGCCATTCCCCAGATTGGCGAAACTGCACCGCAAGCAGAAATTGTCCGACAACTTTGTCGAGGGGATGGCTGTTTCTGGCAGATAAGACAGGAAACTTCGTATCAGTAATCGGCCTCGTTTCTAATTTGTTCAATGAGCGGGACTTTGCAAATCTCAACCATGGATCCGCGGCCTGACATTGTTCGTGGAGAGTCATGTATCTTGGCCTGCGAAGCCTCGACTTGCTGCAGGCCACTGACTAACCAAGTCGTCGGGACCGAGCTAAAACCAAGTTTCACCGAGGCGTTTTTTTTTTCTTTTTTTTTTTTCTGATCTGTACGGGCTTTGTTGGTGCCCAAGATTGATGGAGCGCCCGCTCTCGTTGGCGTCGTGTAAATGACTGATTGGATTAGTTAACTAGACCAAGAATGATTTGTCGTGGCTTGCAAGGGTCACTCGTTTGCCAAGTTGCAGCTGCAAAACTTGCCTCCCTCACCATCACATCACCGCGCTCTGTCAAACATGCCAGAGGGCCGGCCATCTTCTCTTTTCCCCCAGCTGCTGGCAGATATTACCTAGTTTTCCCATTCGGGTGTTATGGTGCCTCGCGCATCATGTCTCTGTCCGCAGCCTCATTGCGGCGACCTGTGCTACACAGCATGCAGCTCACAACCCGTGCCCGACTGGTATGCGATGCCTTTTTTTTTTGCTCTTTTTTTCCCTCTTTTTTTTCCTGTCACCTGGGACAAGGTGCCCCAGTGTCTCGCATGTCGTGCAGCGTCGGCTTGGGCGTTTGCTATCCCATGTCCGCTTCGCCTCGAAAAATCGCGGGCCGGTCTAAGCATGCAACGTCGCACGACGGCGATTCTACTCTTCTGTCATCGGTAGGCTAACAACTGACGGCAACAATGCTGCTCACCCCTGCACCAGAGAACCCACGCAGCTCCGACTCCCGATTCTATTCGAGGCAATCAGTTGTCACACAACTCGCGATTCACGACTGACGATGCCCTCGTAGAGGCAAAATAAAGGCATCAAATCTGTGGGACCAACGGCCAAGGGCAAGACGCCTGATGTTTGTGCTGCTCTCACGCCCTGCAGGCTGTTCCCTTTTTGTGTCTTGGCGCAACCCGAGCACTTTCAAGGTTGAACCATGGCAATAACCGATATTGCAATCTTCGCCCCCATTCAGGCTTCATGTTCGTCTCTTGTGGACGTTGTACAAGGGAGGATAACGCGATAGGACCGGAAAAGACCCTGTTGCCTGGGCAGAATCTCCCATGGACATGGCGGATAAGCGCCCCAACTCAAGGGAGCTTCCTCCGTGGTTATGAGAACCCGCTAAACGACTTGCGACCACCTTTTGAACTCTGCACCCCTTTTTCTGCTAGTCTCGTTGAATTTCTCCTGTCTGTCTCGCGTACCTGTTGATCCTCGGTGCCACTCCATCCGAAGCTAAAGAAACACCCCGACTTGTAATCTGTATGCTAGTTACGCTGTTGGAGCTTATCGCGATGCAAGGGATGACTGATGATGGAGCGCGCCCTGTCAACCCGCCAGAATTGGCGCTGACCTTTTTTGCATCTAGCGTACAAAAGGAGGCCACCAAGGTTTCTGAAAAACTGCCCTGCGATCCGCCAAGTGAAATGACAATGGACTCCTCGCCACCGAGCTGAAATGACATGGACACCTTGCGACCCGAGTCGACCTGCCCTCGATTTCTCCAAGCGTTGGCATCCGTCATCTCTCTTTGCATCGACGCCGAACAAGGGCGGCCGGCGCAAAGTGCAGTACAAACATGTCTTGTTGGAAAAGGACAGTTGATGGTATTGCAAGTAGCGCCGCTTGCAGGAGCATCTGGTGATATTTGTTTACTCAAATGTTTTTTTTAAAAAAAAAGAAAGAAAGAAAGAAAAGAAAAGAAAAAGAAAACGTAGGGCTGGCGAGTGCATCTGAGCTGTTGCTCCCAAGAACTCGCTATACATGATCGAGTTAGCGATAGTGATGCAAGCCATTGACGCTCGTCATGTCGGAAACTCGTTGGTTGTTATGGCTTCGACTGCAGTACCCCAGTGTTGCGAAACCTCGCGACGTGACAGAAATCCGGTATAAGCACTCGATGGATATCAGAGACAATTGTGACGCCGCTGTCATAAGAGATGACCCAACAAGTGCCCATGAGAGCTTGCAAGTTTCCATTTCTTGAGTGACGAGCGCGGCCGGTTTCGAGCGCATCGCTGTTGCAAGTGATTACAGCAAAGATAGGTATCCAAGGACAAAGGGCCCTTGATGATTGAAGAGCTTCAATATCTCGCCCAGACAATCTCACTACATTCAACTTGGCTAATCCTCCAACACCACTGACTGCCCCACCGTCATCTTCAGCCTTCTTTCAGCCGCTTTTGCTGGGGATGACGACAAACACCTTCATCTTCTCCTGGAACAATCCTATACGAGGGCAGCATCAGTCAAGCATGAGCCGACTCAAAGAATGCGAGAAATGCCTCTTGATGAGCGCTTCTTTCCTCCTCTGGGAAGTAGCCGTAGCGCAAGGGACGACTGGTCAATACCAGGGACAGGTCAACTTCTTCCTGGGCACCTCGGCCGACCTCGAAGCTCGTGCTTCCAATGGTTGCAAGAGCTGCTGCTCCATACTGGGCTCCCAGAACCACGCAGAGATTCAAAAGATGCATGGAGAGGTCTACGGCTTGAGCGCTCACTTTCGCCTCAAGCAGCCGCTGCTCAGCATGGCCTGGGGCAACATTGATGGGAACAACGAGGATCCGGCACAGCGGCGAGCCCGATTCATTGAAATGAGGCTGGACACACTTCTATCGACGAATCCCGCTCTCGCAAAGTCCATCACCGGTCGGGGTCGTCCGTACGATTTGGATGGCTACAACCTCAGCTTGATCCGGCGCTGGATCGACCAATGCAACAAGTGCCACCAGTCCACTTGTTCGGGAGAGCTGAAAGAATCTTGCCTGCCCAAGGCAAAGCTCAGTCTAATTGACGTCGAGGACCTATGCATAGTCACGCCAAACGAGCCCGTTCGTTATGCTGCGCTGAGCTATGTATGGGGAGACGACGTGCTGCCAATGGCAAAAAAGGCAGACATGACCTTTCTCCGATTACCTGGCGCGTTCCTAAAAGGTGGCTATCTGGAGCTGCCAGCTACGATACACGACGCGGTACGTGTTTGCGCCAACATTGGAATTCGATACCTCTGGGTCGACAGCATGTGCATTGTCCAGGATGATCTCGAGCACAAAATGGAGCAGATCAAGGCAATGAGTTCCATTTTTGCCAATGCATATCTGACGATTGTTGCGCTGACATCGGAAAGCGCCCATTCAGGTCTCCCGCGCGTCTCTCGGGGCAATTCCGGTTCTGACTTGTCGCCTTTCATCCACCTGCCCTGTCAGACAATCATCAAAGCCTCTCAAGGGGCTCATGGACTTGCGCCAGTATTCCATGCAGGGACCCCGTGGACCAAAAGAGCCTGGACTCTGCAAGAAACAGTCTTGTCCAAGCGGCTTCTTTGCCTTGGCTCTCTTGCCACATGGGCGTGTGGTAGCGCGCACTGGACAGAAGACTTGGAGGTACTCTCTGAGACTGAGAGCTATCCCGCAGCCCCGGACGAAAGGCTCAAGCTATCCATTCCCGAGTGGCCGGACATTTCTCAGTACTCCGAGCTTGCTTCTGCATACGCGAGCAGGCGGTTAACAATGCCCGAGGATACCCTCAACGCCTTTGAGGGAGCCATGGCGCCCATGAGCCAATTGATTCCTGGGGGCTTCTTATTCGGGCTCCCCGAGTTCCTGTTTGACATTGGATTGCTGTGGCAGCACAGGCGAAGGGGAGCCAGACCGCGCTCCGGCGTGGACTGGGCTGGGAAGGAGCACCAATTTCCGAGTTGGTCGTGGATATCCCATCACGGATTACATTTGCAGAATTTCTGGCAGGCTGATTACTTGTATCCGCGACCAGACTTGATAATCTCGCCCCTCGTCAAGTGGAAAAAGCAGAACAAGGTCACAGAAGAGTGGGAGGATCTGGACAACTCGTACCATGTAGTTCGGAAGCACTTTGAAGATGCAGAAACTGCGACGCCCGAGGGCTGGACCAAGCATACAGACGAGCACGGGCTGACATACTATCAATCCTCACTCTTTAGTCACGTCCGGCCCGTCCCCAGGTTTAGCTACCCTATCCCGACGCACCAACACCTTGACAGCACCAAGACGGCCTCTTACCATTGTCATTTGCGCTTCGAGGGAAGCTTGGCGCGCGTGCGCTTCCAGTTCCGCGGAACGGCAAAGGAGCGCGACGCATCAAACAAGAAGCTGCTCAGCGAGGCCTCGGTGCCCGAGATGGAGATTGTGAGCACGGTGGACGGGGCTTGGGCTGGGAGAGTACGCCTGAACATGCAGCCGGGCAGCACGCTGCCGGAAGACCGAGAGGAGCACGAGGTCATTGCCATTTCGGAAGCCAAAATCACGGTCAACGCCGCAAAGGATCACGCGCTGACGACAGAGGCAGGCGACCGCGAGCAAGTTCGATGCGGAAAGGGTTGGTATCATTTTGTAAATGTTTTATGGATCGGGCGGACAGATGACGGCAAAGTATACCGGAAAGCGCTCGGACGGATCTGGCTCGAGGCCTGGGGGAAGATGAAGCTCGAGCAAGTAAGTCTGCTGCTGACGTAGGTGATGGGAGATGAGAGCGACGGCACAATTTGCAGCGAAAAAGATGCATAGCCGTCTAAAGGGATACATCATTTCTAGCTTTCAAATTCGTGAAAAAAATATCGTTTTTGCTTCCCAAGGTTGAAAAAGGTGATACCTGGCACCAAACTTGAAATCAGTCAGCAAACAAGGACATTTGTCGGCGTTGCAAAGTCTTCTCAATCACAGTAATCCACGAAGAAAAAAAAATGACAACGACTGAAAATCAACGTATTTGCGTCGATTCTTTGTTGTCTCTGTCATTACCTGGATGAATTTTCATAGTGCCACTTCACTTGTATATTTGACCTCCACCGCCCCTCACAGCAACAAAAACACCCAGTCAAATCTCTCAACATCATGCCTGACGCTGAAAACACACAAACGCAGAAGCTATTCGGGTCCTCGCGCCCCGTCATCTCGCGGCGCCTCTGCGAAAAGGCCGGCAAGCACAATGACCAGCTCACCCAGGCGGAGCGCTGGCTGTTCCTCAGCCGCCTCGACCTCTACGGCAAGACGCTTGCCTACCCCGACTCTCTCGACGACGTTGAGTTTGACAAGGTGTGCGGCCGGCCGCCAAAGGACGTCCTCGTGCGCACCATCAAGGCCATGACGGGCCTCGGCTCCATCCCCGAGGTCCTGCGCGAGTACTGGGCGGCGGGGGCAGAGGCGGCAGATGATGAAAATGCCCGCATCGACAAGCTCAGCTACGGCGCGCTAGAGACCATCACGATGGGCTGGTGGACCTTTGACACCAGCGAGGTCTACGCCGTCGACGACGACTATGAAGATGACGCGGTGGCGGCTGCGGCGAGCCGGGTGGCCGAGTCTCTCAGACCAGACGAATTCGCGTTTGAGGCTGCGGTCAAGGCCAAGTTTTTACTCCCAGAGACGACGGAGGAGGAGGAGAGCGAGGGTGGTGGTGGTGGTGGTGGTGGAGCAAGTTCTATGCCGAGCTTGGAGGAGGCTGAAAAGTCGCAAGAGGAGCTCGAGCTTCTTTGCGAGACATACCTGGCCGAGCAGCATGTCAAGGCCGAGGAACTGAAAAGGACGTTGCAGGAGCAGCTGGAGCAGGAGCTCAAGACGGCATCGGACGAGGACCTGGCTGCCATTCAAGAATTGCGGGCGAGAATGGATGTGGAGGCAGAGGAGGATGCCAAGGAGGATGATCAGAGGCAGAGAGAGATTGAGGAGCTGGAGATGCTCGAGGATGAAGACGCGATGGATTGGGAAGGCGAAGAATGAAGCCACTTGATTAATTCTTGGATAATACAGGCATTGGTAGATTACAAAAAAGTCTGCTTTTGAACAATTCGTATTCTTTCTTTTGCCTCGAGGACGCGGAGGCGGACCGATCCTTGAGGTGTGTGCACACCATGCTGCCGTTGTCCATGTCCGTGTCTGCTCGAACCGGCCACTGAGAACCTTCGATGGGAATCAAAGCGGACATAAATGTTACATGACAACAGCCTAGACTTTGTACCGCTATGGCTCGAGCGTCATAGGCGACGCCGGCAACGAGGGTCGCGGTCCGGGCTTGCTCGTGGCCGAAGCTGTCCTCCGGAGGCTTTGATCTTTCGGATGCTGGACAATTGTCAATGTTGACATAACATTTTCACGCTCCGCACGTTGGATGGAGATGAGTCGATAAGAGATGCCTTCGCGGCAGGACCAGACTCGGCCGCAATCTGTAGTGACTTGTCCCAGCTTTTTGATCTTGTCTGTCGTGGGGTACGGGGCGTGTTCTGACGGGATCGGGCAGACCGATCTTGTCGAGGTGTGTTGCCGCTATGTGCCGTGATGTTTTTAGTTGGAGATGGCTGTAGTCACCGAACGGTAGAAGTGAGATGATAGAATAGAACAAGGTTCATTACTCGATCCCAAATGCGTTTGAGCGTGACTTGTGTTTTGTGCCCGTTGTTTGTGTCGGCCTGTCGGCCCAGCAAACGGCGGGAAAAGTCGCAAAGACGGCCATGACGATAATGAACACCTTGGCGTGCTTTGTCAAGGTGGCATGCGGCGCAGCCTGCGCTAGCTCGGCAGGGCATCTTCCGGGGTATTATAATTATGTTTACTGTCATGAACGTTGTTGTCTGTAATGTTTGAAGAAGCGTAGGCGCTTTTCGGTCCTCGCGGCTTGTACTGAAGTGGGCTCTGGTTGCGCTGAAGTGGGCGTCGTAGACCCTTCTGAAGGGTCGATGCTCATGATCGAGTATAGAATCGACCGGATCTACCCATTCCCAATCTTCAAAGAGACCAACGCTTGCTTGTTATATATTGCTGTAGACGTAGGACGTCGAGAATCCTGTCGCCCTTTATTGTTATGCAGAGGTAAGGATGTTGTATTGTGGAAGTGGGTGCCCGCTAAGGGGTGCCTAACTAGTAGTTATAGGTGACATTCATGGCGATTGATTACCGAGGGGCGCGTTTTCGAAGCCTTACGGGAAAGTTTGCCCACTAGAGTGATTCTGAGAAAATCTTGGAAAATCGATCGAAAAGGTGACTTCCTTGGTTGAAGAAACCCCAGTCTAACCATTCTGCTTTGTGCTTGCCAAAGCGAATTGCTCGCAGATTATTAGTTTGGGTTAGGGTTAGCCTAGGCTTTTAGTTTGCCGACACGGTGCCGACGAGCGGGCAGTTCCTTTCCTATACGGGCACATATGGAAAAATTAGATGATCATTTATGCTAATTATAAGAAATGCCACGGAGATAGAATGCGTATTTTCGATAATTTAGTCTGATTTTTCTCGGCGCTAAGCCGGTACGCCGGAAGAGTCCGCCCGCAGCAATTCTTACATGCCATGTGTGGTGTAAATTCATTCAGTACGAGTTCACGAACCGCTTGTACCGAAATTGGGGGCAACTCAAATATAAAAGCTTAAAACGATTGGCGTTTTAATCTCGACACACTGTATTGTAGAGTCATCAAACCTCTGCTAAAGTCTGCAAGTCTGGACAAGATTTGCTTGAATCCGACTCGAACCTCATCAACTAATTCAGCGACAAGCACAAATGAAAGCCTGCCCCAGTGTCCAAAGTGCCCTGCAGAAGCTAGACGTAGCGTCCGACAAGACGCCGCAGCTTCGGGTCGTCTTTCCAGAAGACACGGTCGTATCCAGGGTCGGCATCAAGTTGCCCAAGCTCGCAGCCCAGGATACGCCACGTCTTTCCCTCTCCAGCTCGCTTTTGAAGCCTCGTGACGGCGACAAGTACATTGCCGTCTGTCTTGACCTTGACGCTCCTTTTCCGTCCTTTTCCGTCCTCGGTCCCCTCGCGCATTGGATCCAGACAGACTTGGTGCCAGTCGAGGATAGCCTGGAGAGTGGCTTCACCAAGCTTGAAACCGACGCCCGACCCATCATGCCTTATATTGGCCCAGGCCCGCCGTCGCCCTCTGCACCTCATCGCTACGTATTTCTGCTCTGGAAGCAGCCTGCCTCTGTTGGCAGTGTTGACGAGGTCTCTGAAGTCTTGTCGCTGCCGGCGGAGCCTGGTCTCGCGGCTCGCATCCGCTGGGACCAGTCGTTGTTCGAAAAGCAGATGGGGCTCGGAGAACCGCTGGCGATGAATTATTTTTTGGCCGATTCGACATAGCTGCCGGCGCAGGACTTTTGCTTACAGCACAGCAGCTTCAACTCACATATATCGACAACAACCAATGTCTAGATGGAAGAAATGAAACTCTATATATCAAGTGCTTCGCTCGTAGACAGTCTTGAGTGTTGTGTGATGCTCAGCCCTAGCTGAGCATCATTTTTGTGTGAAGTGATTACAACTTATATCTACTTGCATCATTGTTCTATAGAAAAATGAAACATCAACACCAAACTTTCTGTTGTTCAAGCGTTTCTTTGCAGTCGTCATGCACAATCATCAAAAACATTCGCCCAACCTCCCATTGTACAACCACGGCTGGCAAAACTCGTCCATTGCGAATCAAACAACCGGGGTCATAGCGTTGTTTAATCTCGGCAAGTCTCTTTACGTTGCGGCCCCAGACGCGGCATCCGCTGTCACCAGGCGCAATGTAATTGGGATAGTTTGCCAGGAAGCTGTCCACCTTTTTTTGCTGCGCGTAGGTAATCCGGTTGAGCTCTTGCACAGCGGCGACCGTAAGCACGTCGTTTTCCGAATGCTTGTAGGCCGGAGTGAACAGAGTCTGGTGACCAACATGAGCATGCGGCCAAGCAGTGTCGCCGTCAGATTTGGGTAGATGCCCGTTCAAGCCCGGATACATGTATTGCATGACAAACGATGCCGAGTATGGGTCTTCGCCTCGTTCGATGAGAGTGTCGACATATTTCCAAAAGGTGTCGGTGACTTTTGCGAGATAGTCAACGTCGATTTCGGACGTTTGGGCACCATAGAATCCACGACGGTACCCGTAAGGATAGGCAGCCCCGCCGAGGAAAACGAGATGTGAATAGTCATGAGCTGGAATGACAATGCCATGAGAGACGTCGATACCGTCAAGTAGACTTTTGAAAGCCCTCGTGTTGTCTGGCTGAGTCGGGCTGGTCGGGTCATCAAAGTGCACGGTGATTAGCAGTGTGCGTCTTCCGTAGCTTTCTGGCGTTGGGCTGTCCAGGTTGTCTGGCAAATAACCAAAACTGTAGTAAACAACGCTGAAAGGATCCTTGTTTGTCTTGAAAAACTCGACAACTTGGTGACGCAGCCGCGAAACGTCCGCGTCCTTGATGTAGTAAAAGGCAATGGTGCTTCGTTTCGGCTCGACAACTGCGCGTTGCCAGAAGCGCGTGACGATGCCAAACTGGCCGCTGCCGCCTTGAAGTGCCCAGAACAGACTGGAATGCTTATTCGTTTTCGTCGCAGTAGCAATCTGACCAGAAGGGAGAACCACTTCCATCTGCACAAGTCGATCTGTGGCAAAGCCATACGCACCAGCAAGGAAGCCGATGCCCCCTCCGAGCGAGAAGCCACCGGCGCCGACACTGGCCACGCGTGCACCGATGGCAGTGTATCCGGTTCCATTGGTGACCGACTGGACCTGCCCCCAGTTGGCACCGCCTTGGTACTCGACGGCAGCAAAAGGCTTGCCGCCGCCAGGGTCGCGAAACTTGCGGACCAGCCTCGAGCTGTTCATCCACGACATATCCAGGACAAATCCGTAGCTGCTGCTGGCGTTGATCTGGCCATGTGCACCACCGACGATGGAAAAGTCTGTTCCAAACTTGGACCAGTTGGCAGCCTGTACTGCTCGGCTCACGTCTTTTGTCGTCGCTGGATACACCACGACAGACGCATTCTTGCCAAATTGCTCACCCCAATAGCGGTCGGCGTTGTGTAGCTGGAGAGGCTGGCCGCGACAAGAGATTGCGGAATTCTTGGACAGCCGGGATGCGAGCCATTGAAGTGCTGTATCTGAGCGTATACAAGTACCTTGAATGTATGGCCCGGCCGTGACCAGAGAGCCTAGGTCAAACAACGCAATAACTGCAGACAGTATCATGACTTTCTTGAAAAAGAAGTTTGGATGATTTGAATAAAGCAACATGTCTCGAGTTCAATCCTTTAGAGGGTGGCTGCTGTGTTGGTTCATCTCCTTCTGTGTAATGTTTTGCCCTTGCTGCCGTCACGGCAAGATTTCAATACATTACCAGGCCCAGAGCGTACAATCCTGCGCAAACACACTTGAATGCCTAATCTGTGTAGCGTTGAGCCGCGTTATTTAAACAAGAGTCGGTGATTACATATGCGCAATACAGTTGGATAGTTGCTGCTACGGCCCCCCTTGTGACCTTGTCACGCGATGACCTCGCCGATGTTACCAGGCACCAAGAGACCGTTGAAGACGACATAAGGGCCAAATGAGCATGTTTCCTGGTCTTGGAAAAGGTTTCTTGGAGCAGCAGGCTTCTCATTATTTCCATATGAAACGCCATCATCATGGGCGCGAACAGTCGGATATCTGTGCGCGCGTAGCCGCTCAAGTCAAACTTGTGCACCGTAACTCGGCAATAAGGCTACCGGCATAGTCTGTATTGGCTATTCGGAAGCAAGTGTGACACGATTAAAAATACATTGCGCATAAACAGGATACTAGGATAACACTACCCTCGTCGTGTTTCGTGTTACGATTTGTTGAGTAGCTTCTGAAGCGTTACAGGTAGATGGATGCATCTTCTTGGTCGCTCACCTGCCTTTTATTTCGGTACGTTGCACTGAGGGTAGCCTGAAATCTGTGAAAATGTGGCCCGTTGACCAGAAGAATGCATGGGAAAAGTGTTTCGAAGAGAAACATCAAATGATATGCTTGAGTCGCCATCTAGCTAGAATCGGACTGTCACAGGTACTTCAATCTAACTATCCATAATACTCATATTTTTCACACGCAGTGCTCGATATTTCCTGCTCGGGCCAGCCCGAGCCCGAGCCCTGGTCGTGAGCAAACGCTTCTACCGGCTCAGTAACGTTTATCTTCATTTGAGTCAACAGTGATGCGAGTGCTTTCTCGTCGCTGCGAACCACGTCTTCGTGATACGTGGCGCCGAAACCGTCTATCAGCCAGGGATAACCCTGCTTGTCAAGAACGAGACAATCCATGAGCGTCTTTGCTTCTTGGCCGGCAGATGCCTGTCCATCTTGGTGTTCGCCTCCCCACACAAACCCTCGCCGGTGTAGGCTTGCCATCATGCTCGTGATCCGATCCGCAAGAGCTTGTGCCGTCGGCTCCCGTCGCTGCGGCGTATTAATATGCAGGCGCAGCGTTATGCCGTCTATTTTCCTGTATAGGGCGCCCATGATGCGTTGGAGCCGGACCCCCCGGTCACACTCCATATCCTCATCGTGAACATAGGCCAACAGCTCTGGCACTCGAATGCAGCCATCGTCGTCAGGATCGGCTGCGCAGGCGGCCTGCAATGCCTGACGGACGACGAGCTGTCGCCGTTCAGGGCACTCCCAACGCCGCGCACCTCTGACGCTCGCATCTCGGGCCGCGATGCAGTAGTATTTGGTATTGTCCCTCCGACGGACCTCGCCACAGATGCGCGAAGCAGAGATGGCCGTATTTACAGTGACGGACACATCATTGGCCGAAATATTGCTTATTCTCGCAGTGGCATGCTGGCTGGCAAAGTACCGGTCTTGGCGGTCCAGCGCATGCGAGTCCAAGTCGAAGCCGTCGCCCGACAAGCGGATGACGGGCTCCTCGTATGCGTTGGGCTGCAACGAGCACGATCGGGGGGCATGGCGGAAATACAGCTGCACAAAGCAGAAGCCTGGTATTTCCGGCTTTCCACGGCAGATGGAAAGCAGCTCGGGCTTTGGAATGGACGCGAGAGAGTCGCTGATTTGCTTTTGCACCCCTAGATGCCAGTTCCCTGCCGTCGCCTGGAGGACCAGGTGCACCAGGGCATTGCAGGTCCTGGTAAAGTAGGGCGGCAGAAGCGTCTGCTTTCGAAAGGGCGGGATGAAGAGGCAAAAGGCCTTTGTGTTGAGCTCGAATATGATTTCAACATGATTCCCGACGATTCTGGCTTGAGTAGCACGCAAATGTTCAGCCATTGCACGAGGGCAGCCGCAAGATTTTGGGTAGAGTTGAGCAGATGCAGCGTTTTAGGTACAAGGAAAGCATACATGTAAAAGTTGAAAGTATTGTAGTTGTAACAACTTGTAATTGAGCAGGTATATCGAGAGAAATACTTGAATGATGCATTGTTTAGAGGGGTGGCACAAAGTCCCTGTGTAGCAAATAGTTGTGCCAAGCATAAACTGCAGCTTGCCGCACTAATACAGTACTCACAGCTTAAAGAAATTGCACAATTCACAAACACAAACGGTACCACATGTATCTAGCCCGATACATTGTTTTGAATCGTAATCGAGATTGAGGCTCCGCCTCTTGCCCCCGAGCCCTGGTTGGGAATTGCCCAGTCTCACATGGCCGGCTCTGCTCCGAGCAAACCAAACTCGAGGCGGAGCATATGAACCGAAACTCGATCGCTCAGGAGCTTATCCTCGTGGGTATCAGTAAAACCCTCCATGAGCCATGGCCGGCCAAATGCGTCGACAACGATTGCGTCGAGCAGTGCGTGGCCTTTATGGGGGTAGGGAACGCTTCCTCCCCATCCAATGCCCCTGTCCACGAGCCACTCGACCGTCTTGCAGATCCTGAGCACACACTCCTTGAACACCTCTGGAGGAGCATTCGAGGAGCGCAGCGGCACGAGCTTGGGCAGCTCCTCAAACAGGGCGCCGACTGGTAGCCTGTCCGGCTTGAGTGCGAGCTCGTGATAGAGGTACGCCCGGATTTCGGGAACGCATATGTTGCGGCGCTGCTCGGCACCCAAGCGGCCGCAGTCGTGCGTAATCATCTCCAGCTGCTGAATCTGATATGCCATGGCGCGGTGGCAGCCTTCGGCCGAGGCGCGCGTGCCAAGTTCCCGCATGCACACAAACGTATAAGTGTGGGCGCCGTGATGTGCCTGGCCCATGTCGACGGTGAGGTTACCGCTGATGCGGTTCTTGCCGCAGCGCATCGGGGCCACTTTGAGATGCGCGGTGGGAATCGCAGGCAGATCGCGCGGTATCGAAGGCAGGTATTTTGTCGATGGTAGCTCTTCCGGGTCAGCGGCCGACTGTCTCCGAGCAAATACCCTCCCGCGATCATCCTCGGTCAGAACAAACTGCTGCCGGCCCATGCACAAGAACCACTCCAACGGATAGCTTCCCAGCCAGTCAATGGCTGGTGCAGGGGGCGGTACATGATCCAGCATAAAGTCTCTCAGCATCTCCTCAATCTGGCTTGCGATTGGTATGAACCGAGCCGGCATGCAATAGTGACTCTTGGGCTCGAGGTCAACTGCTAGCAGATGCAGCATCTCGCGGAGCACTTCGTAGCCGCTGCTCAGTCCCTTTTGCTTGTATGCTGGAACGTATATTTGGGCCGGCTTTCCGCAAAAGTCAAAGTATATCACTGCGACGACTGGGCTACATCTGGCCGAGAAGACCCGTACCGGTACCTGCACCTGGAGCGGGATCTCATCGTAGCTTGCGTCCATTGTGCTTGTGTAGCTGTTTCGTACGAATCCTCACTCGCAGGAAAAATACACAAAAGCAGTCGCGCCTTTTGTGGACTTTTTATACAGAGCACCATGTGCTGACATTGTCATGCTTCAAGTGTAACAATCTCTGTTCGCACCGGCGCGTTACTGTGGTAGTGCACCTCATATACCATGGAAATACTGGTAGGTACTTTTCGAGGATGATGCATTTTGGCATCATTTACACTGTTTCAGGTCTGTGCTCAAGATTTCGTATTGGGAGATACGACGCCGCTGCGCAGCATATAGGCATCTGCCGAGGGGGGCTGCCATGATGAGTGAAGTCTGGCTGAGTGAAGTCTGGCTTAGGGGACACCCATTGCGAGACCTGGACTGGGACAAAAACAAATCCCAACTAGAGGAGAAAATGGCAACATGGCCTACTATTGTTGTAATACAATGCTGGTATCCGATAAAGTGTGACAGAGTGTAGAAGAATCATCTCAATGCGGTCAGCGGCTAGACTACGTAATACTGCATCGGTTCACACAACAATGCAGCCCATATTGGGGGGTTTTCATGCACTGTAGCCGGCAGGTAGAGAGCAAAACATGCTGTTTAACTTGATTACTGTAGAAAGAATATATATTCGGTTCCGTCTCTAGATGACTGAGGAATACTCTCGCAGCACAAGTACAATGCTGATGGTCGATGTATCCCAGAGTTGTGATGACGACGATGAAGATGTCAAGGTGTAATCCGCTCGCCACTGAGATTTTACCACATTCGAGTACATTCTACAAGAGAGATTTCCAAGATGGTAGAGTAAGGGTCGGCCGCCATTGAAGCATTGCCGACTTGTCACCGGATTTCTTGGAAAAGAAGCGAGTGATGAGCAACATTACCGGCATATTAGGCGCAAATTCAGTGTATTGCTATGGTGATGCCGGGAAGACTGTGGATAGAGAGTATCAGAGTATTGGTAGTTGGAGCTTTTTGCACGGCCTGGTGCCATTATGCCAGTCACCGTCAACGGATTGAGAATTGGCCATCTGCACACTGGAGGCATTCAGCCACGAAATGCACTAAGAACAGCTGCCCAACTACAGTGCTTAGTGCGAAAATTGGGTATGCTGCTATTGCTGATTCTGTATGCCTGGCAGGAGACAAATGACAGTTTGCTGTCACTATGAGTAGGCAGCGCACCTACAAGATTGGGCTGGCAATCAAGGTTTTGTAGGTTCGAGCCCGCACAAACCATGTTGTACACGGCAAGAAAAACTTGAGTTTTGAATATATCTGGATAGTGCGTTAAATTATTCTTAAATATTTCATTTCTCTTTCTTCTGACCCAGAAATATTGGACAGCCTGCACTGGCACCTACATCCTTCGTATTAGTGCCCCTGGAGGTGAGATGTACATGAATCAAGAACTTTCGGTAATAATCAATTCTCATGATACGATTATCAAGGTTTAGATTATTTATTTATTTATTTATTTATTTTGAAAAAAAATTAATAGCCGCTCGGCTCTGTTTTTGCCCCTTCTGCTTTCACCGGACCGCGCCGTTGGGCCGTAGCTGGACAGCCAGGGGCGGCGGGTCGGACCTCTTTTTTTTTTTCCCCCCTGCCCCTGTGGCCATCTGGCCCGTTTGACGTTGAACGTTTTCCATCTTGCGAGCAAATCCCCCTTTACGGCGCCAGTCTTTCCTTCAAGTCTCTCCTTTTTTGTATCAATTTAGCATTCCAATTTCCAATACCCACCTTTCCCTCACCGACGCCGCCCGCGGCAATTGCAACCTCGTCCTGGCGCACATGCCAATGTCGACGGCGTTTCGATAACCATGGACGGCGATCCAAGGGTTGAGCCGCAGCTCGACTCTTTCAGCTTGACTTTTCCGCTGCCGTACCGAGTCGGCTTCATCGTGACACTCGGTACGTCTCGCTTGCTCCTTCTTTGCCTGCTTCCTACCCATCTGCTTCTTCATGCTAACGCAGCCACAGCTGTCTGGGGCTGGGGCCTCAACCTCCACGGGCTGCAGCTCTCGCGCATCGACGTCCCTTTGCTGATACGATACCCCGGACGCACCTCGCCGGCTGCTATTCCGCACCACCTCTCGACGTACCGGTTCGCGACTGTTCTCTCGAGCCTGTTTGGCGTCTCCATCGTCCTCTTCTGGCTGCTCACCTGGCGCGTGCCGCAGCGAGTTGTCGACTATGACTGGATTCCCATGACATACCTCGTCGCGCTGGTCGCGCTTTTTGTCGTGCCGCTCAGAAACTTGCCAGGCCACGGCCGCCGGCGATTTCTTGCCACCCTGCGCCGCGTCAGTGTCGGTGGCATCGCCGAGGCCAAGGACGGCAAGTTTGGCGACATTCTCCTGGCGGATGTGCTGACATCGTACGCCAAGGTCTTTGGCGACGTCTTTGTCACCATCTGCATGTTCTTCTCGCCGGGCGGCTCCTCTACCGACCGGCCCAACAGAAACTGCGGCGGCACTGTCATCGTGCCGCTGCTCATGGCCGTGCCGAGCCTTATCCGCTTCCGGCAGTGCATCATCGAGTATCTACGCGTGCGAAACGCTCCGTACCGGGAATCGGGCGGCTGGGGAGGCCAGCATCTGGCCAATGCGCTCAAGTACTCGACGGCCTTTCCCGTCCTCATTACCAGCTCCATGCAGCGCAGCGCCGAGGCGGCGGGGACGACTACGCCGGGTCTTTATCGGGCCTGGCTGCTGGCTGTGACCATCAACTCGCTCTACTCATTTTACTGGGACGTAACAAAGGATTGGGACTTGACTCTCTTTGAGCCTTCAAAGCGCCACGAGGTGGTGCGGACGCCCGCATCGGCTGCCTATCCGTGGGGCCTGCGCGAGAGACTCGATTTTAGGCAGCCAAACCTGTACTACGCTGTGATATTGCTGGACCTGCTGCTCCGCTTCACGTGGTCTATGAAGCTGAGCCCACATCTCGACCGTTTTAGTAACTGGGAGGGTGGCATCTTGGTCGTCGAGTGTCTTGAAGTCTTCCGCCGTTGGGTGTGGATTTTCTTCCGCACTGAGACGGAGTGGGTTCGCACGACAAACTCGCCCGCCCATGGCTTGGACCATGTGTTGCTAGGCGACTACCAGGAGCCTGAAGATGAAGATGAATTCTAATCCTAATCAGCATGATGCATTCCAACACCGAGGGATGGCGGTCAAGATGGCCAGGCGCATCTCATTATTTTTCGAAAGTCCCCTTTCAAACTCAACTTTGGAAATACTATTGTGCGCTGCAACGTTGCTTGATTGACAGTGAATGGATGAATGAATGGGCTAGTGGAGCTCTTTTCTCGGCCAAATAGGTGCGCTAGCAACAGGTGATTGGATTGTTTGCGTACCAAAAAGACTTATTAATATGTACTAATTATACTAATTATACACAACCGCCTCACAGACGCCATGCGCTGGCTGTCGATGATTGCTACGAATGGGCTTGCGATCGACTCCGCTATTTTCACTCGTGATTAGTACCCTGAATCAACAGGGTTCCCTTGTCTGGGCGCTCGTGGACTCTTGTCTGTTGACTTGAGAACAAGTCGAGAAGAAAAAAGATCATCTAGTCGCGGAAGCGGCCTTGACCCTTAATCACCGTTGTCTCTGTTATTTCCTTTGCTCTCCGTCGGCTCAGTACCACCCACCCGGTAGCCCTTTAGCCGAACACAATCACAGCCGGTCGCGCAGGCTCATGTCCATGCACCCTCACCGACCCTTGTCACGCATCATGACGCCACCAATCGAGTGCCAGGAAAAGAACAAGGTATGTAGCCTTCTGCTCCACGCCCACGATTGCCGACCCCTCGGGTGTTGCGGGCGCGAGGAGAGAAAGGACTCAAACATTGTAGTACAACTTTTTGTGTGCTGGACTTTTGGCCGTGTCTCATTTGCCCGGAAATCGCTCGTCCGTCAAGCTCCCACCAGAAAGAAGAGCATCGAAAAGGGCACCAAGAATAAACAGGGTCTCGTGCCAAATTGGCTGCCGCCCATTTCAGATTGGGTAGCAGGGCAGGCTAGTCAAGGCTAACAGAAGCTAACCAGGACCCCGAGTTGATGATATGGACTCGGCAATAAACTCCCAAGTATCCATCTCCTCCGTCCCTGGCCCTAAAAGCGGGCGCGGCCAATAATCTACAACGATGAGATTGAGACGACGATGATCAGCTGCATCGGGGGAAGAGGAGAAGAGCAGGACACCCTGGCCGGGACACACAAACCCATCATCATGCAATGTGCCGCAAACAACAACATCCAGCGCCTCGCAGCCACCCCCGGTCGCCTGCATTGTGGTAGACGACGAGGTGTATATTCAGGCTCCGTGTCCGGGGGCAGTCACACACACATGGCCCTCACACTAAGACATCCAACTCACATACTCAGACTCTCCTCTGGCCCCGCCACCTGCTCAGAACCCCATTCTCGATTCTGTGTGGCGTTTTGCCAACCTTGCTCAAGGCCTTTTGTATGGGGGTGCCTGTGTGCGTCCGTCTTGAAATATATCGACGACAAGGTTTCCTTTGAAATTAAAAACCAAAAAACCAAAAACCAAAACCAAAACAAAGGACTGGGCTGGACTACCAGAGGCGCACCTAGGCGAACGCGTTGTATGATGCGTGCTACTTTTTAGCCTTTTGCCTACTCACCCATACAGTTTGTATCGATACTGTTACATTTGCTTCTAGTCCTTTTCCCTTTACCTCGTGCGTGACCAGAGGGCTCACAAGTACGCCAGAGACAGCCGACTCACAGCGTTTTTCCGACCCGTCTCCGGCTGTGATGAGGAGCTGCTTGGCAGTTGTTGTCCCACCTCTGTGAGCGATACACTCTGCCTGCCGTTAATCACTGCTCGTCTTTCCGGAGGCGCTACAACACTGCCTTTATTATCTTGGTTTGCCATCAGCCTAGTAGCGGTCTTTTCTTTTCACCATCTTCTTTTGTCGTGGCCGACTTTCGACCTATCGCGGCTTCAACACTCATCCTCGCGCATCTTATACCTGCACACGCCATCTGCTCTGATAAATCAGACCAACTAACATGGCTGTCCCGCGCATCAAGCCCGCCATCGCGCTGACCGAGGCTGAGGAGCGCGATGCTTACCCTCATCCCGGTCGCCGCCTCAGCAAATACGAGATGTTGGACCGGGAAAAACCGCTGCCTCGTGTCCCGGTGCCCGTCCGCGGATCCTCGCCGCGTGACTTGCGTCGGCAACCAGGAATAAGGATGCCATCTCAGATGACTGGCCTACCGTACCCGCAGCTGAAGCCACTCTTGCAGACGTCGGCGGTTTGGAATAGCGCAATGTCAACGCAGGACCGGCGAATAACAGACGACACACCGTATCACTCACCGAGCCTGCACACCTCAGAGACGGTGCCCCCGCAGCCGCTGGGCAGGGATAACAGAGCGTCAAGCTTCGATCGTGGCGCATCGGGCCCGCGATCGTCCAAAAAGATCAACCAGCTTATCGGGCATGATCTGGATCTTCCTCCGGTCGACCCCTATACCCTGCATGAATATACTTCAATATATGGTGCAGACTTCTCCGAAGGTGCTTCGGGCTCGGATTCAGAATCGGGATCCGAAACTGAGGAAGATGAGCAGTGTCGCCTCAGTCTGGAAGAGGGTCTGCTGCCCTTACTGCTCGAGATAGACGAGGAGTGCTGGCTGAACCGCAGAGACTCGTGGGTGCCCCGGACGCTCAAGTCTGGGCATGTGCCTCCACCGCTCAACGTTGGACGGCAAGAGAGATTGCCCAGCGACAGCTCCGCATCGCCTTGCAACAGCGAGCACAGCCCAACCCATCCGCCGGGCGTAAATTTTCGCCTGAGCAGCGAGATGCCGGTGCGGTGGAACCCGGTGTACGGGCAGTTCACCGATAGGCGTGCCGCCAATGACTACCATCGGTTCGCGGCGGAGCTTGCCACCTCGTGCGGGTCTGACAAGTCGCGGAAACCAGCTTCGTCGACCTTGTCAAAGCAGCATGGCTCGTCTGGCGAGCGTTTAAAAAAGGCCAAGACGACGGAGAAGCTCCGCCAAGCGAGCACCGCGGCCATTACCCGTCTGTGGGATAATGCCCGGACAAGGGACGCCAGAAAGCAAACGTCGTCGACGGTGTCCTTGCCCGCATTTCCGCCTCCGCCGTTCGCTCCGCCGCTTCGGCCACTCCCACCCACTCCCCCGGCGGCGGCGGCGCCGCGAGTCGCGTCTCCTGCGCCGTCTCTGCAGGAAAGCACGCGTAACAAGTACTGCCCCGCGCGATTGTCAGCCGTCGGGGTTCCGCTGCCCCCGCCGTCTCCGCATCGGTATACCCTCTTTCCTCGGCCCAGCACGCCGCCGCCGCCGCCGCCGCCGCCAGCAATGCAGTTTCGGCCTCGGCAGCAACCCCTCGCAACGCAAAACAGCGTCTTTGACTACGGCAGCGACAATGGCGAGGCGACTGATGACGACGAGGCAGAACGTGGCGCGGGTCGGCGATGGTGGCGACGAAGCGATGAGGGGGGCTGTCGCTCGTCGTCGGAATGGCCGGCGGTGCAGCGGCTCAAGCGCTCGGCGAACGACAGAGACAAGCCATGGCCGTTGTCGTCTGGCAGTGACGACAAGGAGAAGCCGGCGCCGCCCGCCAGCGGGGACGCCAAGGAAAGGGCGTCATCTGCGGGAGGCGTCAAGGGCCTGTTCGCCAACGCCCGCGATCTAGCGCTGCTCTCACCCGCGGAGCGGCGCAGGACGGACCTGCGCAAGTCGATTCGGGTGCTGCGCGCATCGGAGCCTGCGGAGCCGCGTGCCTCTTCGGAAGTGACATTGCCCAAGTCCAAGGTTGTCAAGCCAAAAAAGACGAGACAGGTCAGGGCCTACAGCCACAGGTCGTACTTTAACAGTGTGAGCCCGGGGGTATTTCTGTAAGGGTTTGTCGAATAATATCCAATATATAGTATAGTATAACGAGATTACGAACTTTTTCTGGGGCAAAAGGGGAATAGTAACGCATCACTATAGTTTTCTTTTTTTTTTAAGCGAGGTTTTATAGGTTGGAAAGTTTATGGATGTTGTCATTATCATGCCTGAAAATATCCGTGAGGTAAATGATGCGTAAAAGAAGATTTGAGTACGAGAATAATGGTTGTAGGTGGTGATGGGTGTACCGGCCACGTCCGGAGGGGTTGGTGCTGGCGGCTGGCGGCGGAGCGCGGGTCTGGGGAAGTCGGAGACACGCCACGATCTGGGGTAAAAATTGGGCAAGTCTCTCTAAATGGTGCACTGCGAAAAGACCTGGCATACACTAGGGAATTTGGTTAATATATAAAAAAAAGAGTTGAACAAGAGACGGCGGACTGTTTGTTGAAATTGTTGATACCTGTAAAGTGCTTGTGTTTGTAACAAGTTGCAGCGCCACAAGTGGCTACGTGGCTGACTGCCTGTTTTCCTTGCACGGCCCCCGGTATTCGGAGCCCCTCGACCTTTGGGCTCTCCCTTTTACATCATCACAAGCCAAGACCAAAAAAACCTACGGCCGACTTGCGCTGCCCAACGGTCCTCTATTTTTTATCCCATCATCTCTGCCACTGAGTTCCCCCCCGCATCGCCCTTTTCTTTTTTTTTTCTTGCTTTTGGTATATGATGAAATTCCACCATGTCCCGCCTCTTCTACTCCGCCTCCGCATGCAATGGTGGTTAGTTAGCGCACTTATTGTACAAGTACCCTGAACCGTCTCCCAAAAGGCACTTGTACACTTTTCCACAGAGAACCTCCCATGTTACTTGAAACAAACTGACTTTGGAGTGAACTCATGGCCCGCATTGACAAATTTGCTACCATCGGGAGAGACAGCAAAATGTCGGTGTCGTTGCCACTTTTTGTGCCATGTAAGCCCCGGGGGAACTAGATCCTTGTGCACAAAGCATAATACACACTGTGAGATGAATAATGAGAGCGTCTCGAATACAAACTGAACTCCTGTATATTTATTCTACAGTTTCCGTGCGCATCTACCGCGGCTAGTGCAGCATCTCTAGGCTGTACGGAAAAGTCGGCCGGTTGGGCGTCGTTGAGTCGTCGGGCGTTGCTGAGTTGTCCTGCATGCAGCCCGATGCCCCCGCAACGAGCCATTCCTCGCGCAGCCGTTTCCCAGCTCCCGAGGGACTCATTCTGGGCTGTTTCCGGATTGGAGGGAAAAAGAAAAAGAAAGAAAAAAAGGAAAAATAAACTGCCGGCAGAAAATGCCGAGGCCGAAATCGCTCAGGCATCTACCTCCAAGGCTTTTGCTCGTTGCAAGATCACATGCTGCCTACACCGATGTGGCGAGAAGAGTGTAAGTTGAGTGGAAAGCATAAGAAAATGACTGGATAAAATGGCACAAGGGTACAAATGGCACTAAACAAAAAAAGACGAAAAAAAAAAAGAAAAAAAAGAAAAAAGAAAAGAAAAAAGAAAAAAAGTCATGTGTGACCTTGATAGGAAGCTTTACAGCCCCATAACCTTGATGAAAAGCTACACGACTTGTGCCTCGAGCGAGGCCCGGCGACGTCATATGCAAGCTGCAATACTGAAAAGTTCACCTTGTCACTAATATTAACCAACTACATAGCATGTCGTGGGATCATGACACGCAGCAGCATTCTACATCCCAGCTTTGTCGCCCTTCAACTCAAACTCTCATCACTGCATATATGCAATGGCCACCGAATTCGTGTGCTCATCTAGACCCCTTTGTAGCACGCACCACCACCACCTGTTCGACGGGCACCCCAGCCATTCGCTCATGCGGGCTGCCGCACTCCCCCCCCCCCCCCCTCTCTCCTCTCCTCCCCGCGCCACGTTCCCAACGTGCCGGGGGCACTGTGATGCACGCTCTTTACCCTCCGCCAAAGTGATGCCCGGGGTCAAGGGCGCGCGTTGGGTAGATATAATGGCCACCCCGTCCGCGACAATGGGCGTGGCCCAACTCCCCCCCCCGGTTCTTACCCGGGGGGGCAAAGCAATGGCCATGGACGATTTGTGCTTTTCCTTGCATAAATTTCCCTTTTTAGTATCCGTCTGGATAAATTACATGCCACTTCCCTTCTTTTTTTCCCACGCCAACCTCGACCCGCGCACAGAGGCCAGGCAGTCCGCCGCTTGCCGCCGCCGCCGCTCTCAAGCACATCCTCTCTCCATCTCTCCCTCTCTCTCTCTCTCTCTCTCTCTCCCTCTATCCAGCTAGGCCAGGTGTAAGCGGGAGTGCATGTATATCCCGCGCGGCTTGAGCTCGGCGGACGAGCCGCCGCGGGCGGCCGATGCTGTCGGCGGCGGCATCGTCGTCGCGGGACTCGATAAACGGCAATTCTCAGACAACCCTCTCCAAAACACAAACACGAGCATCGGCGTCATTGTGGGCGTGGTGCTCGCCGTGTTTCTCGCCGGCGTGTTTGCGTTTCTCTGGGTGTATCGCGACACGGTCCGGTGCTCGGGGGGCCGCAAGCGGCGCCGCTCGACCAGCAGCAAGAGCACAAAGAGCTCAAAGAGCAGCAAAGCCGCCTCGGACCATGAAGGTGAGGCAGAGCCCGCACCAGAGGCGGCGGCGGCGGCTGATGCTCCTGCCGCCTAACAGGCACCGGCCTAAATTTTGCGCCGGAAGCGGCGTGAAGTGAGATTGATACTAGGCAAAGGGGAGAACGGACACATGGCTCACCATGGCCAACTTATGAATGACGACGAATGGGGGGACTTTGCGACAGCGAGCTTGGTCATACCAAGCTTTAGCCTCTTCACTTCTTGTGTACAAGATTTTTTTTTTCTGCTTCGTGTAGTATACGTTTGTTCCGATATTTTGCTCTCTGAGAGCTTCTTGAGTACCGCTTTCCATGCTTTATGGTTATTCGCAAGAAGCGGGCGCGACAGTTTGGGTTTCCAACAGTTTGGGTTTCCAACAGTTTGAATTTGAAAGTGTTTCCACCAGAGAGAGTCTGTCAGGACGTCTCGGCAGGCATGCTCCATTCGGAGAATATACCAAAGTTTCCTCGACTTTTACTGCTGTGACTAGCCGTCGCACCCGAAATCAAGTTTCTCGTATGCAACGTGTGATGCGGCGATGCATACGCCTCATTCATCATCATCAAAGGCGCTCATTCAATGTGAAGAGCCCAATTTCTCGCCCGCGATCCACATTGTGCAAAACACATTGACGGCACGCCATGCTTGGGCTTCTCCGGCGCAGCTTGCTGGGGCCCGAGGCGGCCTACTACACTGACTCGCGTCTCGGATCGACAAAGTTGATCGAGCTAAAATCGTCCCAACACGATGGAGAGAAGGCCGCCTTGCCATTCTGCATGAGCGCAACGCTCGGTGTGACTCAACGGTTCAAATCAGCCTGTGGTAAAAGACTTGTCGGCGTTAAGAATGGAGTTGGTTTGGGGCAGTTGAGTGGGATTGTGGATAATTCAGTTCGTTCTCTGCCAAGGTGTGTTCGTCACCCCCACGATACCGTTGTGGAACAGAGACTTGCGGGCGGGGGTGCTTGTCGATGTGCTATATTTCCAGGTTGTGCATTGAGATTTAATACCCATAGTATGGCTGAGAATGTGATGATGATTTACTTTCAAGACTGTTTGTTAGTATTCTTAATCTTAGACTAACAGATGAACCCTGGTTCTTACTTGGAAGAACAGCGAAGAGATGGCGTCACTAATCCGTACTTGTGTTGATATCCGCTGGACAAGTCTATTAACTACATGTTGCTCTAGTTCAAGAAAGATACGACGTGTAAATCCCAGACTCACACTAAGTTATGTGGCGCACAAGAACCCTGACGGATGGCTACGTATAACTA
This sequence comes from Beauveria asiatica, assembly GCA_038367545.1. Classification (NCBI taxonomy): domain Eukaryota; kingdom Fungi; phylum Ascomycota; class Sordariomycetes; order Hypocreales; family Cordycipitaceae; genus Beauveria; species Beauveria asiatica. The sequence goes on along the minus strand of JAAHCF010000503.1, from coordinate 922 downwards.
ACTACAGTGGGTGGCAATAAGTATTTGACCCCCTCCCAGCGGTTTTTTGCGGTGGAGGGGGTCAAATACTTATTGCCACCCACTGTAGGCTACAGCTAGCTACCCTAGTTATTACCCGCACCAATAACAAGGCACTAACCGTCTGCTAGCGGAAATTCGGCTTCTCAGACAACAGAACAAGATAGAATGCAATGCGGATCGAACCCCGTCCGGCCATTATTAATGCAGCAATCACAATCGCCCATAAACTGGAGACAATACGCCTCAGTACCACCAAAGGGGAAACTATTTTGCAATTGGCCTATGCAATTGGCCTACGCAATTGCCCTGTGCATCGTGCAATGGTAGCCCCGTGTCGTCATTCCTTGCCCCTCCCCCACCATAGCTACTAAACAATCAGGCGGTTGAGCAAGTTTAAAAAGCCCTCGCGATCCCCTTCTCTGCTGCTCGCTCCTTTGCCTCTCCAACTATAACCCGCGCTCCCACCTCGCCAACTCTCCGACACCCCATTCCAACTTGCCCCCCTCAACAATGTCTTCCGGCCGCACCGTCACCCTCAACACCGGCGCCAAGATCCCCGGCCTCGGCTACGGCACCTGGCAGGCCGCCCCCGGCGAAGTCGGCGCCGGCGTCTACGAGGCCCTCAAGGCCGGCTACCGCCACCTCGACCTGGCCAAGGTCTACGGCAACCAGCGCGAGGTCGGCGAGGGCATCAAGCGCGCGCTCGCAGACGTCCCCGGCCTCAAGCGCGACGACATCTTCATCACCTCCAAGCTGTGGAATGACAGCCACCAGCCTGAAAATGTGGCCGCCGCCCTCGACGACACGCTGCAGGAGCTCGGCCTCGAGTACCTCGATGTATGTCAAACTGATCATCTGGCCCTTTCCATTTGGGACACGCGAGAGCGCTCTCAAAAAATTC
>JAAHCF010000502.1:0-28359 GCA_038367545.1 Beauveria asiatica | reverse complement strand
AAATATTTATTAAGTTATAATTAAACTAATAATAGATATATATACTAGTAGGCCTATTCCTTTTAAGTATACTAATTTATTAAGTTATAGTTAACTTAATTAATTTTATTATAATTATAGAGTTAGTAACTTACTATTAAGCCTTTACCTTCTTATATCTTATTTATACTTATTTATAGTAATATAGATTAGGTATTATAATTATCCCCCCCTTAATAGGTACTTTACTAAGTACTAGTAACTTCTTTAAAATTAAATTAAATTCTTTAAATCCTTATAAAAATTCTATTATACCTTATATACTTATAAATTAAGTAATATTATATAAATTTTATAATAATATACTTACTTTATCTTTATTATTATAAATAGTAATATTTTATACTTAGTTAGTTAGTAATAATAAGTAAGTATATAAGAGCTATATTTTCTTTAACTTAAAGTTATATTTTTTTTTTATAACTTTTTTTACTTTATTTTCTAAAAACCCCTTTATTTTATTTACTTACTTTTACTTTTATTATTATATTTATTACTAATACTCTTTATAAAGTTTATTTTATAAACCTTACTAATAAGCTTAAAGTAATCTTCTCTCCTTAGGGTTTTTCTTTAATATAAGGTATATTATATTACTTTTAAGGTTCTTAGGCTAGTTTAACTCCTTCTTAAATAAACTCTTATACTTATCCTTATATAAAAGACTTTTTTTCTTCTCTTATAATAATCTCTTTTAATAATAAGCCTATAAATAACTTTACTATACCCTTATTTATAACTCTAAGTATAATTCTTAGTCTAGTTACCTTATTTATAGTTAATATTACTACCTAGGCCTTTAGCTTTTTAGTTAATACCTTAAACTAGTCTAATAAAACTATATATATATAGGCTCTTAATTTTTTAAAGGGTTAGGAGGTATATTAACTTATAATCTTTTCTTTTCCTTTTTTTATTAACTATTAAATAGTTTTTAAATTAAAAGGCTAAGGTAGAATATTACTCTTCTATTCTCTAAGTTACTTTTACTATATAGACTACTTTAAACTAGCCTATTAATACTACTTTAATACTAGTATTAATTAGTCCCTTTAATTAGCCTAATTAAGCTTAGTAGTTTATTTTACTATTAGCCTTTTAAAGTACTAAAGTAAAGTAAAAAGCTATTAATATATAGCTTACTACTAAGCTTATAATAGTATATCCTTTACTAGCTCCCTAGCTAATACCTACTATTAATAAGTTATAAGAAGAGTCTTATATTTAAACTACTTTAGAAAATATTTATTATATATTTATATTAAATTCTTTTATTCTTATTCTTTTATTTAAGAGTAAAGAGTAGCTTTTAGAAGTTATTAACTTATTTACTTATTAGTATAATAAAATAAATATAAAAACTATTTAAATAACTTTTACTTAAGTTAATAACTTTATATTTAAATTTTTTTAAGTTAACTTTATATAATATCCTATTATTATTAAATTACCTTTTATAGGCCCTTTATTTATAAGTATAATAAGTACCTTTATTAGCTTTTTCTAATACTAATAAGGATTTTAATAATAATAAAGGGGATAACCTCCTTAGTAATAGTTTAGAATACTTTAATATAAAAGAGTACCCTCTAGGGCTAAGGGGTTAAATAACCCCTAGTAGTCTAAATAAAGGTTTAGTTATTATTATATTTAATTAAATAAGGCTTATAAATAATACTAATTACTTTTATAAGTAATACTTATTTTTATTAATTAAGAGTTATTAAATACTTTTAGAGTTAGGTAATCTTCTTAAGTTTTTTTTTTTATATAGTATTCTTTTAACTAGACTAGTACTATTTAATAATATATTTATTATTATCTTAATTAAAAAAGTTATTTACTTATATATTTTTTTTTCTTTATTAATAAGTTCTTTATTCTAAACTAATCTTCTTATAAGTATATTATAAGATAATAAGTAATTATAACTAACTTAATTATACTATTATAAATATATATATATAATATATATATCTTTATAATAATAGCCTAGATTTTCTTCTTAATAATACTTAATATTAAGAATTAATTAAGATAACTCTAAGTCTTATATAGAGTTTTAACTCTTATTATAATTATTATTACTATATATATAACCTTATAAGTACTATAAAGAATACTAAGGTAAGATCCCTAATTCCTTATTAAGTTATTATCTAACCTAGATAAAGTACTTAAATATAGTACTATTTAATACTTAATACTTATAAGTAGACTCTTATTTAGGTAAAGGGTTAGGTCCTTTAACTTTAACTAATTATCTAAGATTCTTTATATTAAGGCTAAGAGCTAGCTAAATATAATTAGTAATAAAGATATTTAGTATTATTATTAGTAGCTTTTCTTACTAATACTAATAAATTAGAGAAGACTATAATTTATATTTATAATTTAATAGTATAATAAGTATATATTATTTTATATTAATTTTTTTTATTTTTATTTTTTATTTTTTATAGGTTTAATATAATTTAGTAGATTTAAATAATATTACTTAGTTTTTCTTAGTCTTTCTCTCTTATATAGGTTTTTATTAATTTATAATTAATAGTCTTATAAGTAATTTTATATATTTACTAGGTTTTCTTCTACTAACTATTTATTATATTTTACTAGTTATCTTTTTTATTTTACTAAGAAAAGTATTAATTAATTTATAGTTTTATATACTATAATATTCTTAACTTCTTATTCTTCTTCTAAGTTATTAAGCTCTAGTATTAATAGTAGTTTATAAGGTTCTCCTTTTTAGGGCTTTAGTAAACTAATATAGAATATATTATAGATTTAAGAATATTACTCTAATAAGGCTAGTTAATACACCTATATACTAATTTTCTCTAGTACCTATAGTAGCCTAATATATTATAGTACTAATTTACTCTATATTACCTTAAACCTAAAATTCTTTATAAATAATATAACTAAATCTCTTTAAGATAATTTAAATAACTAATACTATTAGTTATAATTATATACTTATCTTTATACTACCTATTACTAGTATTCTTCTATTTTCTTTCTAGACTTTAGTAATTTTTTTACTTAAGTTCTTAGCTTTAGTAGCCTTTCTCTTATAGAGTTAACCTTAACTTAAATCCTAAGTTTAAGATAATATTTAAATAATAAGTATAATAGAGAATTACCTATTATATTACTTTATATATTATTATATATATACTAAGCTATTATTAATAAGTATAGCTAGTTATATTATACTTTTATTATAAAGTAATATAAGTAATATTCTAGTATTTAGTTTATTCTTTTTATCTATTTATCTATTTAAGGATAAAATATAGTAAATAGTTAATATTAAATATTTAAAATATTATATAACTCTAACTAAAATTTACTTATAAATAAGGATCCTTAATCTAAAATAATACTATTAGGTATACTATATAATAACTTAACTTTATTATAAAATAACTCTACTAGTTATATAATTATTATATTAGTATTTACTATAAAGAAAAGACTATACTTTATATATCTATTAATAATAACTAAGATTAAGTTTACTTACCCTATTTTAATATATACTAATAGTAAACCTATAATAAAATCTATTATTAATTATAACTAGGGTCTTAAAGGGATTAATAATATCCCTAATTTACTATATAGCTTATATTATTTTATTATAATAACTTAATATACTATATATATAGTTATATAATTTACTATATCCTTCTATATATTTTACTAGAAGAAGTTTTAATATAAAAGGTTTATTATTTAGTTAATACTAAAATATCCTACTAATAGATTATTATAGTAAGTCTATAATAGTTTATAGACTAGGTCTAGGTTTTTTAGGATATAAATCCTCTTTTTAAACTAGAGTAATCCTATATTAGTAATTTACTATAAGTACCCTTTAGCTCTAGTAGCTAGTTACTTCTTCTTTTAATAACTTAGGTTTTTATTTTAAGTATATAAAATAATAGTATATAAATCTATATTTAAAATCTTATATATCTATATATCTATAACTATAGTAAATATATAAGCTCTTAGGCTATTAAATTACTATTAATTCTTTTTCTAATTAGATAAAAAGCTACCTTATAGGTAACTTATAGGTTCTTAACCTACTTCTAGTATCTTATTTAGGTCTATAAAGTTAAATATAAATAAATTTATTCTTTACTTACTTTTACTTTAAGCTATAATTATAGCTATAAATACTATTTTCTTTTATAAGTTATTAACTAACTTTAGGTTAGGGCTTTTATTTAATATATAGTTAAGCTATCTTAAGGGAGTATTAGTAAGGTTTATCTTACTAGCTTAATACTTTATAATAAACTAAAATAGTATAAGAAATATATACTATTTTACTTACCTTCTATTTAACCTAAAAGTACCTATAAAACTTTATAAGTTATAATAATTAGACTAAACTTTAACTAGCTAATCTCTATTTAAGTACTATTTTTATCTCTTAAAGTATTTAATAATTATAAGTATTTCTTAGTTACTAATTATATATTATTATTTTATCTTAGTAAATTTCCTTAACTAGAATATAATAAGATAGTATTAGCCTTTATTATCTATCTATAAAATAATACTAGATATACTATCTTTTAAAATATCTATTTCTAACTTAACCCCTTTCTCTAGATTATAATAAAAGAGAAGGGGTATAGTCTAGAAAGTTACTTTTAACTTATTAAAGGCATACCTCTTAGTTATACTAAAGTTAACTCTCTCTAGTTTCTTACCCTTTACTAGTCCTTTTAACTAGGCTATAAGTAATAAGGCTTTTTATAAATAATTCTTAATAAACTAATAATAAAAATTATAAAAGCCTAGAAATATTTAGATTTCTTAAAAGGTCTTTAGTTTTAATTACTTTTAAATTATTTATACTTTTAATATATTTATTTAAATCCCCTTTTTTAAAAGAATAAAGCCTAGAAATTCTATCTTAGATTTATAAAAGATATATTTTAATAGCTTTATATATAGTTTAGCTTTCTTTAATCTATCTAATATCTCTTTTAAGTATTCTATATACTCTTTTTAGGTCTAAGAGAATATAAGGATATTATTAAGGTATATTATATAAATTTTATTAAGTAAGTTTCTTATTACTTAGTATATATAGTTTTAAAATATAACTAAAGTATTTATTAGTTTAAATAGTATAATAAGAAACTTATAATAACTATATTAACTATTAAAAATAGTTTTTTACTTATCTCCCTCTTTAATTTAAATATAATAGTAAATATCCTTAATATCTAACTTAAAAAAGAATTTTACTCCTAAAATATAATCTAAAATTTCTATAATTAGAGGTAAAGGGTACTTATTTTTCTTAGTAATTTTATTAAGACCCTTATAATTAATATAAAGTTAAAGTATTTTATTTAATTTTAAAATAAATAAGATAAGTAATCTAATAAGACTAATAAAATAATAGATTTATCCTTTTTCTAGGGCTTTATTAATAAATTCTTTAAGGGTTTTTAATTCTTAAGGAGAGAGAGGGTATATAGAATTATATAGAGATATAGTCCCCTCTTTAAGATTAATTATATAATTAATTTCCTTATATCTTAAGATAATTCTTATTTTAGATATATTAAATATATTTATATATCCCTATAATTCCTTTAAAATCTAATAGACTTAAAGGGTTTTTAACCTATCCTTATCTTTATTAAAGAGTAAGAGTAGCTCTAATACTTCTATAATAATATATATAAAAGTAGTATTCTTTAATTTCTTTATAAACTTTTAAGGGGTATTAAGTTAAATTTAGGTTTTTTATATTTTAAAGAACTAATACTTCTTTCTTATATTAATAAAAATATTTTATTTTTTTAAGGTAAGCTTACCTAAGATTAAAAAATACCTCTTTTTATTAGCCTCTTCTAGTAGATTACTTACTAAATACTAGCTAATAAATATCCTTATAATTCCTTAATAATTAGTAAGGATAACTAATACCTTATATAAGATATTAGGTTATACCTACTATCTTAGTATAGCTTAGATTACTAGTCCTTTAGTTTCTTAAGACTACTTTAACTATAGTTATTATACTAGCTTTTAACTAATTAGACTAATTCCTCTACTTATATTAAGAATTATAAAGGTATAGTAACTAATATTCTTTATACTCTCTTTTATTAATAAAGGGGTATTTATAACCTCTTTAGGATTAAGCTCTTAGTTTATATATTTCTTTATAATATTTAGAATATAGATATTTTTATCTATTTTTATTAACTTAATAAGTAATTAAATTCCCTTTTATAGATAATTTACTAGAATAATATAAAGAATAATTATATTATTTATTTATCTTTTTTTATAAGTAATTTAGTATTAAGCTTCTTTTTTAGGTACTTTAGAGAAATATAACCCTCTTTATTATAATAGTAATAGTATATAGGTTTACCTAGCTTCTTATAATCTCTTTAGAATCTTCTTTTTTAGATCTAGGGTTTCTTATAAGAAGATCTTATAGGTTTTACTATTAAAGAAGATAATAGGGTAGAATTTTAATTATATATTAAGCCTTTTCTTTTCTTTAAAGGCTCCTCTCTTATTAGATACTTATTACTTTAACCTTTTCTTAACCTAGTCTCTTATATATATATTACTATTAAAATAGCCTTTTCTTATATCTTAGGGTTTTTATTTACTTAGGTAATTATATATTATTATAGTTATAGTTATAGTTTAGTTAAATATTATTATACCCTTTTAGATTTAAGTAAAGCTAGTAGTTTTCTTTTAAGAGTATTAAGGTATAAGTAAAATTCTATTAGATATTATTTAAGGCGCTAATAAGCTAACTTAAATACTATAATAATATTTATCTCTAAATTTATAAAGTCTTTAAGTAAGTTTTTACTTTACTTTAAAAAGTACTTTTAATCTTATAAATAAAATACTTATTTAGTTATTAAACTATTATTAATATACTAGTCTTAATAAGTATAACTATTTATATTTATATACTCTTAAATATAAATAATCTATATTATTCCTCTTTTAAATTTCTAAGAATTAGTTATAAAGACTTATTATAAGTCCTATTTTTATTAATTATAAACTTAAAAATTATAGTTATTTAGTAACTTTATAATATTTTTAATATAAAGTTTATATTAATATAAATACTCTTTATTACTTTTATTAGAGGAATAGTATTTTTTATTATTTATTTTCTTTTATAATTTTTAAAGCTTTTCTTTAAAGGCTTTTTTTTATTTTACTTAATAAATTTCTTATTAAAGATTTTATTCTTTTTTATTTATTAAAGGGGATATACTTTTATACTCTTATTAAATAAACTTATTTACTTTATCTAAGATATTATTTTTTATTTATAAGTAAGGTCTAGGATTAGAGGTAAATTAATATTACTCCTTTAGTAATTCTCTTTAACTTAGGTCTTTAGAGTTAATTAGCTCTTAAATTTATTCTTTTAGTAGTTAATTTATTTCTTTAAATAGCTTAGGGTAAAAGTTTTAAAATTATAATAGTATAAGGTAAGCTAGGTAAGGAAATAAGATTATAAAAATTAAAAAGTAAAAAGAAGTATATTTTATAAACTCTTAAGATTAAAGCTTAATAAGCTTTTATCTTCTTAATATTATCTTTTTTATATATATCCTTTTATAACTAAGATTATAACTTAACTTTAACTTTTTATTAAATTAATATTAAGTCTCCTTTAAGGCTCTATTCTTTATTCTTAGTTAAGTAAAGCCTCTTTTATTAATTTACTAAGTTAGTAGCTTAACTTTAAATATTTATTAAGTTATAATTAAACTAATAGTAAATATATATACTAGTAGGCCTATTCCTTTTAAGTATACTAATTTATTAAGTTATAGTTAACTTAACTAATTTTATTATAGTTATAGAGTTAGTGACTTACTATTAAGCCTCTACCTTCCTATATCCTATTTATACTTATCTACGGCGACGTAGATTAGGTGTTATATTAGGGTACTAAATTAATCTATAGCTATATAGTAACTATATATATATTATAACTATCCTCCTCTCCTACTATAGCTTAGCCTAAGATACTATAAAGGTAAATAGTAAGAGTCCTCTATATACTTATTAAAGCCTAAGGTAGGTATATAGCCTTAGTATAAATATAAAATAATATTATATATATATAAAGAAGTTAATTAAGCCTAACCCCTAGTATATAAGATCTAGCCTAACTAATATAAGCCTCCCCTTATACTATAAGTAGTAAAGCTAGTACTAGGAGTTAAACCTAAGACCTCTTATATAGCTAATAAAATTATTTATAGGTTACTTAGTATAATTATAATACCTAGCCCTTAATATTAGTTATACTAAAACTAGTAAAAGATTAATATATTAAGTAACTTATAATAATTAAGATATTAAATTAACTTATAATTATATAATAATTATATATATATTATAATTTTTTATTTTTTAAGAATTTTATTTTTTTACTTAGTTTATTTTATATTATTCTATATTTATAATAAATAATTAAATTAAATATTTAGTTTTATTAATAAGTTAATTATAACTTAATAAATATTAATAATTATAATAATTACTTAATAATTAGAAAATAAGTCTTATATAAAATAAAAATAAAGATTAAAAACTTAATATTAACTTAGTAGAAAATTAAAGTTAAGTTATAATCTTAATTATAAAAGATAATATATAAAAGAAGATAATATTAAGAAAATAAAAGCTTATTAAGTTTTAGTCTTAAAAGAATTATAAAATATCTTCTTTTTACCTTCTACTTAATTCTTTAATCTTATCTTTTTACTTAATTTATTATCTATATTATTATAAATTAATATAAATTAATAATAATAAATTAGTATTTAGTAAGTAAAATCTATTATAATACTTATTAATTTAATAATAAATTAGTAAATAGTTAAAATACTAATTTAGTAACTAAATTAGTACGTACTAATTCTAACCCTGCTTGTTACATCGAGTGAGAAGTAAGTGGATGTGTGGCACGTGTAGGTTGCTCATGTTATGAGTGGCTTTCAGCACCCCACCACAGCTTGCGTCAACTTCTAGGCAGTATTTAGAAGCTCTATCATACGCTGGCAGTCTCGCGAAGAACTCGTAGTATATTGACAGACAGAACCAATATAGTGGACAGTCACTTTTGTCCGAGAATCATGGACAAAGTCTCGAAGTCACTTGGCGGAACCTCGCGCACGCCTCCAAGTCGGCCTCCAAAATCTAGCACGCTCCTAGACCTTTCCAACTTCAGCATCAATGCTATACTTCGGGGCATGCAGCTCACCCTAGTCGGCGGTGCGTGCAATATATAGGAGTGCTTAGCTCCGAGTCGAGTCTTGTTGTACTAACGTACTAGGATTAGCTCATCGAGCGCTTCAGAATCCAGCCATGTTCACCAGCGACCACTACAAGCAGGCGGCGTATGCCGTCGCTATAGGCATCGCAATACGTCTCATTATGTCCATTCCAGTACGTCTGTGCCCGAGTATGCTTCTTAGACCTTAGCTAACACAGACTCACTTAGATTGCCATTGCTAAGTTGACTATTTGGCTACTTTCCTTATTCGTTTCTTTGGAATCAGTTACATGGGACGACTCGCTCATCAATGGCCTCAATTTCACGGCGGAATATGTATTGCAAATCCCCTTCTTTCTGATGGTACTCATGCGTTATATGGTGCCAACTCTGGACAATTTGTATGAATTCTGTTTGACGTCTCGTTCTGCGCAAGTGCTGACCAGCTAGATTCATGCAATCCTTACAATGGGTAGATTTGACATATACACAAAAGCATAAGCACGACGACCAGTGTCAGCTTCGCGGTCTCTACTATCCGAATCTCCGCCAATATGGTGGACCTTCTGCTGGGAAGCCAAAGAAGACTGACACTTGGATTGCCGTCCATGCCTTCTTGAGCAGATTCCGCCGTAAAGCCTTACTTTCTCTCGCCATCTTTGCGTTGTCACATGTTCCAGGAATTGGTAAATTCGTACTGCCAGCTGCCAGTTTCTACACTTTCAAACAAGCCGTTGGAACAGGGCCTGCAGTCGTCATATTCGGTGCCGGCATATTCTTACCGCGACGATATCTCGTCATATTTCTGCAGACATACTTCTCATCTCGCAGTTTGATGCGCGAACTTCTGGTACCATATTTCTCCCGTATACATTTTTCAAAGGATGAGAAACGAAATTGGTTCAGGAATCGCGAAGGTGTTTTATTCGGCTTTGGGCTGGGCTTTTATATTCTTACACGCGTCCCCCTCGTTGGGGTCTTGATATACGGAATTGCTGAGGCGTCTACAGCATATCTAGTGACCAAAATCACTGAACCACCACCCCCTGTATCAGAAGCCCGGCAGTACGCCCAGAGTCAACAGATCTGGAGGAACAAGCATGAAATACTAAGTCTGTCGCTGGCAAATCTGGACAGCCTGCAGACTCATTCGTTCATGAGCACTGAACACGCATGAGGCAGTTCGAAGCTTACAACAAATAAACCTATCTCAATGCTACCAATCCTCAATTACCGAGTAAGACTCATGGCCTGTATCCTGCGAGTGTCGTGTTGCCGCAACATCCCCCTGCCCCATGAAGTCGCAACCTGGTATATTGCACTTGCGAAGTACAGCATCTGTCTGTTTGTCAACAATCTCACTCAATTGAGCGTGGCCTGTTTCTGCGGCATGCCTTTGGCCCTCCGCTTGTCCTAGTCCAATCCAAGCACAGTCAGCAATGTCACACTTGAGAACCAGTCCATCCATGTTTGTGTAGTAATGTGCGCCATGAAGCTTTCCGACCAACTCCTGAGCTTTAATGAGGACTTCCTCATCTTCTATAGGCCATACAGTTCGGTCCATCTCGATGGGTAGCATAGGATCCGTGTGAGGATATTCGGAATAACTGAAGGCTATGCGATCGTAGTGGACGCCAGAATATACCAGAATGCACTGGTCACGTTTCCCTTCCCCGAACGAAATAAGATTCTGCGTCTTTAGTAGGTCAGATATTGTTCTTTCCGTTCATTTGAGGTGCGGGACACGAGCCTCTACATCGAATGTCCATATTTTTATGTCGAAAATAGAAGAAAGAATGCTCAGCTCTATACCGCCTCCCCATCTATCTGGGTCGACAATGCCCCGACAATACTGGTCAGGAGGTACTCCTAAAATGGCCTCGGAATACACGTCCACATGCTCTTGGATGTAATCGGACATCATTTGTCGCAGTTTCGATGGCAGCACTGGTTGGGGTAAAACACCGCCGAATGCAGTGAAGAGACAGCTGTTATCGCTTGGCATTACTCGCAGTACTGTCTTGTCAGTGCCAGTAATTGGATACTATTTGTGCATCTCTGACTCACGGAGAGTTCCATCTCTAACTTCCCAGGGCACGTGGACATCCTGGGGCACCATGGTCTGTCTGCGATGAATTTCGGGTTCAAGAATCCCCACCTCGCCTGCGAATTGTTTTGTAGGTGACAAGTGCGCCTCATACGGCACAATAGTCAACGTCTCTCCATGAAGTCCAAACTTCTTTGCCAACTGATCGAGACCACTCATATCCAGAGTCTTCATTGCAGTAGGCGGTCCGAATTTAATACCAAAGTTACTGAGAGAGGTTTTAGATGCCAGCTCCCGCACCACATCTCCTAATGTAGCATCGTCCCCCAGCGTGATGATGCCAGTTCCACCTGGCCACTTGTAACGGACTTTCATATTGAGTCATCAGAGTTAGAAGCCGGGTGAAGGAAGAGCAAAGTGTGCTGATTCGAAGACTCTGATAAATAGATGCTGTGGTTCTGTGTATCTGTGTGGCATCAGGATCTGGCAAACAAGATTCGGGGTTCTTGTCTTGATTCGAGTCATACACGAGTTGCCATGTTTCTCGCCTCACTAACCTATTTATTACCTTCGCAGAGTCAACCCGTATGACGGGAATTATTCTTGTCTGGAGTGATATTGCCACACTGGTGGCAATCAGAGGCCTGAAAGTGGGTTACATAAGCACCTCTCCTCCTCCGCATGGCTTGGGAGTTGGACACGCTTCCCACTCCGCTTTCAACGCGTTGCCAACTTCAGCCACGCTACAGTCTGTTATCTGATGCTTCGATCTCATTTCCCACCACGCCAGTAGATAACTCGAAACCTTTTCAATCTGCTACTTAATCAAGCTGTTGAAATGTCTAGCAGGCGCAGCTCCGCGTTTGCGCGGCGCAAATCTGCGACTCCACAAAGCGACGCCGATGTAGACATGATAAGTAACAGTCCGGATGGAGTTGAAAGTGACGCGGAAGGCGAAATGATCGTTGACGGGCGCGACAATTTGTACGAACTGATTGATCGGCTATCCACGTCCTTGTCCACGATCTCTGAAGAGTAAGTAGCAACGCAAAAGACTCTGAATCATAGCTAACGGACTACCAGTGGCGAAGAACTTGCCGCAGGCTTTCAGCGCCTTCCGAGCCGCCGAACCGTGCCGGATTACTTCGAAATCATATCGAATCCAGTGGCATTCAGCACTGTTAGGGTATGCATGAACTTCCACAAACAATGACGCGAGTCTAAATGCGGACAGGGCAAAATACAAAAAAAACAATACGCGAACTTCCCAGAATTTGTCAAAGACGTCTTACAAATCTTTCACAATGCGCAAGTGTATAACCGTCCGTCGGCACCTATCTTCAACGCCGCGATCAAACTGCAAGGATTCTTCAAGGAAGAGTTGCACAAGCTTGTTCAATCTTCACAAATTACCAAAGAAGAGGCCGCTCTGCCTGATCTTGGTGAATTGCCTCCTGTGGAAGATTCCCCACTTCAAGATCCTGAGGCTGAGAACTTGAATGATGATCATAATGTGGACGACGAAGCAGAGGAAGAAGACGATGACGACGGCGACGATGACGATGACGATGGCGGCGACGACGACGATGATGATGAATATGGTGCTAGTGCTAATAGGCGTCATAAACGCAGGCTACAACGGTCATCTGCTCGAGGTCGCGATGTTGACATAGACGAGGATGCTCACAAAGGAAGAGGGCGTCCTCCAATGGTTCTTACACCAGTTGAGGCCCGCATTTCGTCGATTCTCAAGGGCGTTCGGCGGCTCAAGGCAAGTGATGGTGCCTTGCTCGTCACACCATTCGAAAAGCTCCCTGACAGAGCGGCACTACCCGACTATTATCAAACAATTATGAATCCAATGGCTCTCGACACCATCAAAAAGAAAGCCAAGCGTAAGAAGTACAGCAGTGTTGACAGATTCCTCGACGATATGAATATGATGTTCGAGAACGCGAAAGCATACAATGAAGATCAAAGCGAGCTATACAAAGCTGCCGCTGAATTACAAAAGGAAACTCAGACTTTGGCCGAGCAAGAGAAAGCTAAGTCAGATGATGAATTTCGTGATGAGAATGGAAAGCTACCAGTAACCCTCATCGAGCAGGGTGCAAACGTCTGGAGAGTTGGTAAGTGATGTGGGTTGGTGTGCGCAAGAAGTCATTTGCTCACACAGAACAGGGGACTGGGTTCATATCCGCAACCCAAACGACCTCGCGAAACCCACAGTTGGCCAGATCTTCCGCATGTGGCAAGATCGCGAAGGAGAAAAATGGATCAATGTTTGCTGGTACTATCGGCCTGAGCAAACTGTCCATCGCTTTGAGAAGCATTTCTTCGAGCACGAGGTTGTTAAGACAGGGCAATACCGCGACCACCAAATTGGCGAGGTTGTGGATCGTTGCTTCGTTATGTTTGTGACCCGATTCAACAAAGGCCGGCCGCGCGGCCTTCCAGCTGATAAGCATGTTTACGTTTGCGAATCCCGATACAACGAGGAAAATTTCCGCTTTAACAAAATTAAGACCTGGGCAAGCTGTGTTCCAGACGAAGTAAGAGACCGCGACTACGAAATGGATCTTTTCGATGGGCCCCGTCGGATGAAAAAAGTACCCAGTCCAATTAAACATCTTTTGCGTGAGGACGCGAAAGTCTCAGATGAGCTTCCACGTCCGACTTGGGGCAGTCCGAACGCGCCGCCGATTGTTGGCGCTGTGCATCGTCGGCCGCCAGAATCGCATGTAAGTGCTCGATTCCTGCATTTCAACCTTGGCTCGTAATAGTTTATACCAGACATTAACCAATACTCAAAGGAAACGCCACCACCTGATCCCTCTTCGATAAACCCTGCTGCTTCTGTTGAGAGCCAGCTCGATCCAGCTCGTCTGGGCTCAGCGGTTTCTCAGGCAAGGGACGTGCATGCAGATCATCAAGTCTCGGGCGGTGCTTCTTATAGTTCTGTTCTCGGGCCCGCATCTCCTGGTCACGATCACACACAAACGACGGATGCCCAGCCAAGTACACCTCAGCTAGGAGCGCATCCTCCGCATCAGACGCCAGTGCCTCTTCCGCAGATACCTGCGCATGCAACCTCGGCGCGCCCCGCACAGTACGCGCAGCAGCCTCAATCAGGTTTTGCGCCAGGCTACCCAGGCAGTTATTCTCAGGCTTCAGCCGTCATGCGCTATCAGCAGGTCGGAAATCCCACCACGCCAGGGTACAATGTAGCCCCCGGCTCGCGGAATATCGCTACTCAGCCTCAGCCAGGTAACCACAACAATGCCTATAATCCACCCCGCCCGCCAGAGGTCTACACACTCCCAAACAGCACAAACGAGGCCTTGCCGTTTCAGATTCGAGCCCAGCTTCAACGTGACAATGCCGGAAGGGTCCTTTTCTTCACTGCACCACCCTCAGATCGCCCTCGTCATCAGTTATCTCCAGAGGACAGCGGCCTAGGACATAGCCTCCGGTATATTGCCGGGTGCGAAGATTGGCGAACACAGAGAGAGAATAAGCGAAAGGCACGCGACCAAGCAGCTTTGCAGAACACTTCAAAACGCATCGGTACGAGAGTTGACCTAACAGATGGACGCCTCGCTTCGGAGGCCAGGGACGCTATAGACCAGTGGTTCTGGCTGATTGGTCAGGACACGGAAAAATGGAAGCAAGAGGCTGGTCTCAGCAATTGATTTTCGGCTTCATATGCTTGATATATGATGGCTACGGGCCCTAATAAACTTGGGACTCAACGCAGTTGTTTTCATAGTTCGACTGAGGGGTCCTTATTGGCGTTTGTGATGCGAACTATCCAGTGTAATATGAATGGGAGTGAAGCGAATCTCGCGCAATAGTTATATGGATATGCGTCGTATGAGCGAGCATAAATGGCTTTCTGTGCAACTTTCGCTGCCATAAAATCTAAGTATGCTCCGCGACCTCTTCATTACGGAATCTGCCCTCTCCGAACTTATACATAAGACCTTCGTAGACAGCCCATTGTGCGGCATTGACAATGAAGGCTCTTATACTGCACACTGTAAGGCCGCGAAAGAAAGGCATTGTGCCGTTTTCGCGGAACGTATCCTTGGCTACTAGCCAAGCGCCTTTTCTTCCCGGTTGCATCGTCTCCTGAATCGTGTCCCGACATTGTATTGCTACTTGAGTCTGGAGTCTTGTCTTGATCACATCAAGTGGAAATACACTTGCCCAAGTAACGATTCCCGCCAGTCCACCGCAGAGCATTACTCGCGGAGCTTCGTTCCTGATGGAAAGACCTTTTCGCTCATCCGGCATCGGCCAACTTCGGATTGAGAGCTCGTAGGACCAGAAGTAAAATCCATATCCGATGCTGTCTCGAAGTGCGGTGACAAGGCCGCCGAAATAGAGGCCCTTGATCCCCTCTTTGCGCCAGATATCCTTAGCAATATTGAAGCTAGAATTCGCCGTCGGCAGTGCAATTTGAGCCCTGCATTTGACCAACTCTGTTGGGGCACTGACTACCCATGTCGCAAGGCCAGCAACAGCGCCAGCCACCCAAGTTATGCCGAGGCTCTGTTCTAATCCCGTAGCGCGGCTGAGGACCGATTCTGTGCGGCTGTATGACGCGAACAGAATAGCATTCAGTGCGCCGTAACCGAGAAGCGGCGCTGCAGAGCCAGCCAATGGCGATTTGGTATTATGGAAAGTAAGCATTGTGCTGTCTGCATGCTGGGTCTGTTGACGAAGTTTCAGGATATCAAGTGGATTGCCGACGATGATCCCTACAGCACCGCTCACATAGCCGGCCCAGAAATCGATAGACATAGGTAGCCAACAATAGCCAGCAGAGCCTTGCTACGCAAATTGCCTGTATGATTAGGGGAAATTGTGGTAGGACAGAATTTGTCTTAGGGGAAGTCGATTGGAATTGGAGTTAATTGCTCTGATTTGGGTGCATTTCATGAGAGAGTGTCGTGAATTCTAAGCTCAGAAATTGGTTTACTCGAATAAGCGAGGTACTTTTTATGCCCTGATAGGAGGTACCTGAAAATGTGGACTCTGGAGTAAATACTAAATACACCAATACACGTGCCACGCACCTACAGTGGGTCTGAAGTAATTCCGCTCGCGCTCGACTTAAGCGGGGTACTAGTACCTACACCTATTACTTTTAAACCTATATAATACTACTAATTCTTAAGTAAAGAAATAAATATATTATATATATATTTAAATTATATATATAAGTAATTATAAGGTTATAATAGTTATAAGATTATTTAGTACTTAATAGCGAATGTGGTAGGTGTGTGGCACGTGTACCTATTTTAAGATTATTCTCTATTTACTCCCGTCAGCTGACAGCGCGACCGGGCCGACCCACTCAGGCTGGCGCGCTACACGTCTAGCAATTATGATGCACAGTTACTGCATGCCTACGTGCGTATTAATTACCAGGCTTGTAACTTGGCACAAAGACGCAGACAACGGCCACCCCGAATCATTGCCAGATATGTGCGTTGACCTTGGTTTCCTCGCAAATACATACTAATACCACACGCAGGGATACTTCCACAACAAAAGATGTAGCTTCCTCGACGCGGTACCAGCGTAAGCATGGCGTTGGCCAGCTATATAAGCCGTTCAAATGCCCAGGATCAGCTTCTCACTCCGCAGCAACAGAGAGGCCATCCCGAAAACGAAAAAGAGTTGACTACAGAGGCTCCGATGGAAACAATAATGACGACAGACCGTATACAAATGAGGCCAGACTGGCACTAGCAACGCGGGATGCCAATCGGTTCCCAGTCTTTCAAGCCAAGGACAAATCAGCAGTATTTCGCAAAGCCTTTTCCTTACCCCTGAAGGATAAATCTAGCGCTCATTATAGTTCAAGCAGGCCTCCGCCAACCCTGGGCCTGAGACGAGGGGCCGTGTTTGTCGCGAAGCCTCTACATGACCCAAGCGGAGAGTTCGCTATTGTGCTCTACGACCCAACTATCGATGACAAGCCGAAAGCCGTTGAACAACCCGCACCAGTCGATGAAAATGAACAGCAAGAAAATTTTCGACAACTTGACTCTCCTCTCGTGCATAAAAGCTTGACCGAGATATTGGGAATTGAGAAAACGCTTGAGAAGGAACATCCACGTGTTCCAGTTGTTCTCGATCCCAGATTAACCAAAATCCTGCGTCCTCATCAAGTTGAGGGTGTCAAGTTCATGTATCGATGCGTTTCCGGTCTCATTGATACGAAGGCGAACGGGTGCATCATGGCAGACGAGATGGGTCTTGGGAAGACTCTGCAATGTATTACACTCTTATGGACATTGCTGAAGCAATCGCCCGACGCTGGAAAACCAACGATCCAAAAAGCGATCGTTGTCTGCCCTGCGAGCTTGGTGAAGAACTGGGCCAACGAGCTGATCAAGTGGCTCGGTGCTAATGCCATCACTCCATTTGCGATCGATGGGAAAGCTTCAAAGGAAGAACTGACGCGTCAACTCCGACAGTGGGCTATTGCTTCTGGGAGGTCTGTCACACGACCTGTGATTATTGTATCCTACGAAACATTGCGACTTAACGTGGAAGAACTCAAGCATACGAAAATTGGTCTGCTATTTTGTGACGAGGGCCACCGCCTTAAGAACGGAGATAGCAACACATTCAACGCGTTGAACAATTTGAACGTGTCGAGACGCGTCATTCTGACAGGAACCCCTATCCAGAACGACCTAACGGAATACTTCTCTCTGACTAGTTTTGCAAATCCGGATCTACTCGGTTCTCGGCTTGAGTTTCGAAAACGCTTCGAGATCCCTATTCTTAGAGGCCGCGATGCAGATGCTTCGGAGGAAGACAAACAGCGTGGCGATGCATGTACGACGGAGTTACTCGGAATCGTTAACAAGTTCCTTATTCGCAGAACGAACGATATCCTATCCAAATATCTGCCTGTCAAATACGAGCATATTGTCTTCTGCAATCTTGCGCCATTTCAACTGGATCTGTACAATTATTTCATCACCAGTCCCAATATTCAAGCCCTGCTGCGCGGGAAGGGAAGCCAGCCTTTGAAAGCGATCAACATCCTGAAGAAGCTTTGTAATCATCCAGATCTTCTTGTTCTGGACGAGGACTTGCCTGGCTCTGAAAACTGTTTCCCTTCAGATTACATTCCCAAAGAAGCCCGCGGGCGAGACCGCGAAGTCAAGCCGTGGTATTCCGGGAAAATGCAAGTTTTGGACCGCATGTTGGCTCGCATACATCAAGATACAAATGACAAAATTGTTCTCATAAGCAACTACACATCGACACTGGACTTATTCGAGAAACTCTGTCGATCACGTCAATATGGATGTCTACGCCTTGACGGCACGATGAACGTTAACAAGCGTCAAAAACTTGTCGACCGCTTCAATGACCCTGAGGGTGATGAGTTCGTCTTTTTATTGAGCAGTAAGGCAGGGGGCTGCGGTATTAATCTGATTGGTGCAAATCGACTCATTCTCTTCGATCCGGACTGGAATCCGGCCGCGGATCAACAAGCTCTGGCACGTGTGTGGCGTGATGGTCAGAAAAAGGACTGCTTTGTCTATCGTTTCATCGCTACTGGTACTATCGAGGAGAAAATTTTCCAGCGCCAGTCGCACAAGCAGAGCCTTTCGTCATGTGTGGTGGATTCTGCGGAAGATGTCGAGCGGCATTTTTCTCGAGATAGCCTCAGAGAACTATTTCAGTACCGTTCTGACACAAGAAGTGATACACACGACACATTCAGATGCAAGAGATGCCGGCCAGACGGTACCCAATATATCAAAGCTCCTGCACTTCTATACGGCGACACGAGCACTTGGAATCATTTCACCAACGATGGTTTGAAGCCCATCCAAGATTTGTTGTTGAGGCAGGAGCACGGTCAGCGCGACGTGTCTGCTGTGTTTCAGTATATTTCTCACTAGGCAAATGCTCATATGAGAATGGATATGCTGCATTCGCTCGCGATGTCACCATGATCGATCTGGGTCATTACCTCTGTTTTGGTACCAGAAATCGCAGGTCTCAGGCTAGTGTAGTCTGCTATTGCTACAACAATGACAATATTCGGACTTTTAATTATCTGTTGCTTCATTATTTTGATATCTTCGAACTGTTGCGATTACTGCTTTTCGACCTTGACTCAGAAATCGTGACGGCATTTGGTGCATCGTGCTTTGCCGACACTTGATGCACTCTTCAACAGCAAACATAGGCATTTATGCTACCGCTCCAGGGGATCACGACGGTTTCTATGAAGTAAGTGGTGGTAGAATAAGTGGACGATGTTTTATTTCTAGTCAGGCTAAGAGCGTCTAACTTCTACTTAAAAAAAGGTAGATATTATTATCTAAGATAGACTATATATACTATATACTTATTATATTTATTATAAAAGACTAAAAGGTTTTATAACTATTATAATCTTATAATTACTTTTTTATTATACCTTACTAATACTTAATATACTCTTTAATAGTTAATATAAGTATTTATACTATTACTATAGAGGATTATAATAGTTTTAATAAAGTTAATAGTAGTAGAATAAGTAAATAATATAGATATTACTTTTAAAATTTATATCTAGTATAAGAAGTAAGCTATTACTAGGGTCCCTAGAGAGTACCTTATAATACTTTATCTTAATATAGGGGTAGTACTAAAGCTATTATATAATACTTAGTTATTTAGTTATAAGAAGCTTTTATAATACTATAATTTTATTATAATTAGGGATTATATATTAAATATACTTACTTTATATAGATCTTTATTAAATCTTTACTTCTAGAATTATAATAAATATAAATTTTAAAAGTAACCTTTATATTTTATTTTTAGTTAAGCTAAGAGTAACTAACTTCTACTAAAAAAAAGAAGATCTTATTATTTAAAATAAACTATATATATTATATATTTATTATATTTATTATAAAATACTAAAAGGTTTTATAATTTTTATAGTCTTATAATTACTTTTATATATATATATAATTTTAAAGTATATATAATTTAAAAGTATATATAATTTTAAAGTATATATAATTTTAAAGTATATATAATTATTATTATAATATAAATTATAATAAAAAAAACTAAAAATATTATAAAAAGTATTTAATATTATTATATTACTACTAGTATAATTATTATCACTTTCCTTAATATATATATATTATATATATAACTATAAAAGTCACTTATAGATTTAAATAGCTAAGGAGTATTAATTAATATATTACTACTATTTATAGTCTTACTAGTTATAGCCTATATAGCCTAGTAATCTTATTAACTACTAATATAGTCTTAAATAAAGAGTTTATTAATACTAATAAGCTACTAGTCTATACTATTATCTTAGATATTAGACTAGATAACTATAATAATAGCTTAATCCTAATCTATAGTAGTTTATTTCTTAGGAAGTAAGTTAGGTTAAAAGCTATATAGTAGTATATTAAGTAGTAATTATAAGATAGTTATAAAGAGTTAAGCTCTTAATTATAATTACTTAGAGTTACTTAGATTAATTAGTAAAAATCTAAACTACTTAGTTATAAGAATACCTCTTTCTTAAGTACCTATTTATCTCTTTATTATAAACTATAATTAATCTTATTAATAGTTTAATTAGTTTAATCTTTAATTAAATATAACTAAATATTAATCTCTTTAATTACCTTATAAAGTTATATAACCTTATATCCTTCTTAGATAACCTATAAGTTTATTTACTTACTTAGTCTAGTTCTTTTACTTACTATTATAATATTTATAATATAATACCCCTCCTCTATTAGTCTTATTCTTAAGGCTATTAAAATAGGCTTAGCTAAGTATTATAGGTTTTTCTTTCTTTTATTATTATAAACTATTATATTTATTAATTATATTTTTAAATAGTAGTTAAAAGCTTTTCTTACTTTTTCCCTCTAGTAAGGTAATCTCCTCTTTACTATTATTAATAATTTATCTTTATTTTTTATAAAAGCTTATTCTTATTATACTTATATAAGGTTCTCTTAGTATAAGGCTTTTACTTTTAACTTAAGCTATTACTTAAAATATATAAATAATAAATAAGGGAATTATAATATTACTAATATAACTTTTTAATAACTTTATAGTATTATAAACTAGTATTATAAACTTAAATATAAGCTTAAAGAGGTTAAAGAATATATATTAGCTAAGAGTTAAAAAGTTATTTATTTTTAAAAATAAAAGAAATTATAGTTTAAAAAAATAATATATATAATTATATATAATATTAATAATATTAAAGAGTTAAAGTATATAGAATAAGAGAAAGTAAAATAACTTTAAAAGATTATAAAGGTCTTTTTTATTTTTTTTAAGAATTTAGATTTTACTTTAATTTATTTTTTAAATATTAAGTTTAGTATTAAGTTATTAAATATTACTTATATAATTAATTAGGATATATTCTTTAAGAGTAGAACTAGTTAAGTAGTATTAAATAGTTTATAAGGTTTTTAATTAGTTTTTAGGTATTTTTAGAATTTAAGTATTTTTTTTATTTAATAAAATAATATTAATTATTAATATTTTCTTATACTTTAAATATTCTCTTAACTTTATATTTATTAGTATTATTAACTATAATTTTTATAATAAGTATAAAATTATTTAGTACTTTCTTAAGTAATAATATATAAAATATTAAGTAGATTTTTATTTTATTTAATAATAATAGTTTATAATTAGTATTTAATATTTTTTATTTAATAAAAAATAGTTTAATTCTTTTTTAGTTAAGTTTATTATTAAGTTACTTTATTTTAATATTTTTATAAATAAAGTAAACTTTATATCTATTTTTTATATAATACCTAACCTATATTACTATTAAGGAGTATAAATAGAATATAAAAAGGTAATAGCTTAATAATAAGTTACTAATTCTATAACTATAATAAAATTAGTTAAGTTAATTATAACTTAATAATTTATATACTTAAGCCTACTAGTATATATCTTTACTATTAGTTTAATTATAACTTAATAAATATTTAAAGTTAAGTTACTAACTTAGTAAATTAATAGAGGGGGCTTTACTTAGTTTAGAATAAAGCCTTAGAGGAGACTTAATACTAATTTAATAAAAAGTTAAAGTTAAGTTATAATCTTAATTATAAAAGGATATATATAAAAAAAATAGTACTAAAGAGATAAAGTTTATTAAGCTTTAGTCTTAAAAGTTTATAAAATATACTTCTTCTTACTTTCTAATTTTTATAATTTTATTTCTTTACTTAGCTTATCTTATACTATTATAATTCTAAAGCTTTTACCTTAAGCTACTTAGGGAAATAGATTAACTATTAGAAGAATAGATTTAGGAGTTAATTAACTTTAAAAACCTAAGTTAAAGAGAATTACTAAGAGAGTAATATTAATTTACCCCTAATCCTAGACTTTATTTATAAGTAAAAAATAATATCTTAAATAAGGTAAATAAGCTTATTTAATAAGGGTATAAAAGTATATCTTCTTTAATAAATAAGAAAGAATAGAATCTTTAATAAGAAATTTATTAAATAAAATAAAAAAAAGCCTTTAAAAAAGAGCTTTAAAAACTATAAAAGAAAATAAATAATAAAAAGTATTATTCCTCTAATAAAAGTAATAAAAAGTATTTATATTAATATAAACTTTATATTAAAAATATTATAAAGCTATTAAATAACTATAACTTTTAGGTTTATAATTAATAAAAATAAGATTTATAATAAGCCTTTATAATTAATTTTTAGAAATTTAAAAAAAAAATAATATAAATTATTTATATTTAAAAATATATAAATATAAATAATTATACTTATTAAGATTAATATATTAATAGTAATTTAATAATTAAATAAATATTTTACTTATAAAATTAAGAGTACTTTTTAAAGTAAAGTAAAAACCTACTTAAAGACTTTATAAATTTAAAAATAAATATTATTATAATATTTAAGTTAGCTTATTAGTGCCTTAAATAATATCTAATAAAATTCTACTTATACCTTAATACTCTTAAAAGAAAACTATTAGCTTTACTTACATCTAAGAGAATATAATAATATTTAATTAAATTATAATTATAATTATAATAATATATAATTATTTAAGTAAATAAAAATCTTAAGATATAAGAAGAGGCTATCTTAGTAGTTATATATATATAAGAGACTAGGTTAAGAAAAGGTTAAAGTAATAAGTATTTAGTAAAAGAGGAGTCTTTAAAGAAAAGAAAAGGCTTAATATATAATTAAAATTCTATCTTATTATCTTCTTTAATAGTAAAACCTATAAGATCTTCTTATAAAAAACCCTAAATCTAAAAAAGAAGATTCTAAAAAGACTATAAGAAGATAAATAAACTTATATATTATTATTATTATAATAAAAAAGGTTATATTTTTTTAGAATACCTAAAAAAGAAGTTTAATATTAAATTATTTATAAAAAAAGATAAGTAAATAATATAATTATTCTTTATATTATTCTAATAAATTATTTATAAGAGGGAACTTAATTACTTATTAAATTAATAAAAATAAATAAAAATATTTATATTTTAGATATTATAAAAAAATATATAAACTAAGAGCCTAATCTTAAAGAAGTTATAAATACTCTTTTATTAATAAAAGGGAGTATAGGGAATACTAGTTATTATACCTTTATAGTTCTTAATATAAGAGGAGGAACTAGTCTAATTAGTTAAAAGCTAGTATAATAATTATAGCTAAAATAATCTTAAGAAACTAAAAGACTAATAATCTAAGCTATCTTAAGATAGTAAATATAACTTAATATTTTATATAAAGTACTTATTACCCTTACTAATTATTAAGGAATTATAAGGATATTTATTAACTAGTACTTAACTAATAATCTACTAAAAGAGGCTAGTAAGATAAGGTATTTCTTAATCTTAGATAAGCTTACTTTAAAAAAATAAGATATTTTTATTAATATAAATAAAGAGTATTAGTTCTTTAAAATATAAAAGACTTAAATTTAATTTAATACCCTTTAAAAGTTTATAAAGAAATTAAAGAATATTACTTTTATATATACTATTATAAAAGTACTAGAGCTACTTTTACTCCTTAATAAAGATAAAGATAGGTTAAAAACCCTTTAAGTCTATTAGATTTTAAAAGAATTATAGGGATATATAAATATATTTAATATATTTAAAATAAAAATTATTTTAGGATATAAAGAAACTAATTATATAATTAATCTTAAAGAGGGAACTATACCTCTATATAGTCTTATATACCCTCTTTTTCCTTAAAAATTAAAGACTCTTAAGGAATTTATTAATAAGGCCCTAAAAAAGAGATAAATCTATTACTTTATTAGTCTTACTAGATTACTTATCTTATTTATTCTAAAATTAGATAAAATACTTTAACTATATATTAATTATAAAGGTCTAAATAAAATTATTAAGAAAAATTAGTACCCTTTACCTTTAATTATAGAAATCTTAGATTATATCTTAAGAGTAAAGTTCTTTTTTAAGTTAAATATTAAAGATATTTATTATTATATCTAAATTAAAAAAGAAGATAAGTAAAAAACTACTTTTAATAGTTAATATAGTTATTATAAGTTCTTTATTATACTATTTAAACTAATAAATACTTTAGTTATTTTCTAAAATTATATATACTAAGTAATAAAAAACTTATTTAATAAAATCTATATAATATACTTTAATAATATCCTTATATTCTTTTAAACTTAAAAAAAGTATATAAAATACCTAAAAGAGATATTAGATAAGTTAAAAAAAGCTAAATTATATATAAAGCTATTAAAATATATTTTTTATAAATTTAAGATAAAGTTCTTAGGCTTTATTTTTTTAAAAGAGGGAATTTAAATAAATATATTAAGGGTATAGATAATTTAAGAGTAACTAAAATTAAAGACTTTTTAAGAAATTTAAGTATTTTTAGGTTTTTATAATTTTTATTATTAGTTTATTAAAAATTATTTATAAAAAGCCTTATTACTTATAGCCTAGTTAAAAGGACTAATAAAGGGTAAAAAACTAAAAAAAGTTAACTTTAGTATAACTAAAAGGTATACCTTTAATAAGTTAAAAGTAGCTTTTTAGAGTATACCCCTTCTCTTATACTATAATCTTAAGAAAAAGGTAAAGTTAAAAATAAATACTTTAAAAGATAGTATTTTTAATATTACTTTATAAATAAATAAAAAAGGCTAATACTATCTTATTATATTCTAGTTAAGGAAATTTACTAAAATAAAGTAATAATATATAGTTAATAATTAGGAAATACTTATAATAATTAAATACTTTAAGAGATAAAGATAATACTTAAATAAAGACTAGTTAGTTAAAGTTTAGTCTAATTATTATAACTTATAAAGTTTTATAAGTATTTTTAAATTAAATAAAAGATAAATAAAATAGTATATATTTTTTATACTATTCTAATTTATAATAAAGTATTAGGCTAATAAGATAAATCTTACTAATACTCCTTTAAAATAGCCTAACTATATATTAAATAAAGGCCTTAACCTAAAGTTAGTTAATAACTTATAAAAGAAAATAGTATTTATAGTTATAATTATAGCTTAAAGTAAGGGTAAGTAAAGAATAAATTTATTTATATTTAACTTTATAAACTTAGGTAAGATATTAAAAGTAGGTTAAAAACCTATAAGTTACTTATAAAATAACTCTTTACTTAATTAAGAAAAGAATTAATAGTAATTTAATAGCTTAAGAGCCTATATACTTATTATAATTATAAATATATAGATATATAAGATTTTAAATATAGATTTATATATTATTATTTTATATACTTAAAATAAAAACCTAAGTTACTAAAAGAAGAAATAACTAGTTACTAGAGCTAAAGGGTACTAATAGTAAATTACTAATATAAAATTACTTTAATCTAAAGGGAGGATTTATATCTTAAAAAATCTAAACTTAATCTATAAACTATTATAAACTTATTATAATAATCTATTAATAGGATATTTTAGTACTAACTAAATAATAAACCTTTTATATTAAAACTTCTTCTAGTAAAATATATAAAAAGATATAATAAATTATATAATTATATATATAATATATTAAGTTATTATAATAAAATAATATAAGTTATATAATAAATTAAAGTTATTACTAATCCCTTTAAGACCTTAATTATAATTAATAATAGATTTTATTATAAGTCTATTACTAGTATATATTAAAATAAGGTAAATAAACTTAATCTTAGTTATTATTAATAAATATATAAAGTATAGCCTCTTTTTTATAGTAAATACTAATATAATAACTATATAACTAGTAGAGTTATTTTATAATAAAGTTAAGTTATTATATAATATATCTAATAGTATTATCTTAGATTAAGGATTTTTATTTATAAGTAAATTTTAGTTAGAGTTATATAATATTTTAAATATTTAATATTAACTATTTATTATATTTTATCTTTAAATAGATAAATAAATAAAAAGAATAAACTAAATATTAGAATATTATTTATACTATTTTATAATAAAAGTATAATATAACTAACTATACTTATTAATAATAACTTAATATATATATAATAATATATAAAGTAATATAATAAGTAATTCTTTATTATACTTATTATTTAGATATTATCTTAAACTTAGAATTTAAGTTAAAACTAACTCTATAAGAGAAAGGCTACTAGAGCTAAGAACTTAAGTAAAAAAATTATTAGAGTTTAAAAAGAAAATAAAAGAATACTAATAATAAGTAATATAATAATAAGTATATAATTATAACTAATAGTATTAGTTACTTAAATTATCTTAAGGAGATTTAATTATATTATTTATAAAGAATTTTAGGTTTAAGGTAATATAGAGTAAATTAGTATTATAATATATTAAGCTATTATAGGTATTAAAGAAAATTAGTATATAGGTATATTAACTAGCCTTATTAAAGTAATATTTTTAAATTTATAATATATTTTATATTAGTTTACTAAAGCCTTAGAAAGGGGAACCTTATAAACTATTATTAATACTAGAGCTTAATAACCTAGAAGAAGAATAAGAAGTTAAGAATATTATAGTATATAAAACTATAAATTAATTAATACTTTTCTTAATAAAATAAAAAGGATAGTTAATAAAATATAATAAATAATTAGTAAAAGAAAACCTAGTAAATATATAAGATTATTTATAAGACTATTAATTATAAATTAATAAAAACCTATATAAGAAAAGGAGACTAAAAAAAACTAAGTAATATTATTTAAATTTATTAAATTATATTAAACCTATAAAAAATAAAAAAGAAAAATAAAAGAAATTAATATAAAATAATATATACTTATTATATTATTAAATTATAAATATAAATTATAATCTTCTTTAATTTATTAATATTAATAAAAAAAGCTATTAATAATAATACTAAATATTTTTATTACTAATTATATTTAGCTAGCTCTTAGTTAGAGTATAAAGAATCTTAAATAATTAATTAAAGTTAAGGGACTTAACCCTTTACCTAAATAAGAGTCTACTTATAGGTATTAAGTATTAAATAATATTATACTTAAGTACTTTACTTAAGTTAGATAGTAACTTAATAAAGAATTAAGGATCTTACTTTAGTATTCTTTATAGTACTTATAAGGTTATATATATAGTAATAATAATTATAATAAAAGTTAAAACTTTATATAAGACTTAGAGTTATCTTAATTAATTATTAATATTAAGTAAAATTAAGAAAAAAATCTAGGTTATTATTATAAAAATATATATATTATATATATATATTTATAATAATATAATTAAGCTAGTTATAATTAGCTATTATCTTATAATATATTTATAAGAAGGTTAACTAAGA